>JASVEL010013131.1:0-83618 GCA_032618575.1 Nicotiana noctiflora
ACTAGTAGTGATACCCGCGCAATGCGCGACCAATATTAAAAAAAATTAATTAAATTAAATTATGATCAGACTTGTTTGATCCTATTAGATCATATTTCTTTAATAAAATACAATTGTCATCTTGTTTGTCAATACGATATACCAATAATGAAATCTCTATTAAATCAAAGGTATTTATATAGCCAGTGAATAATTTTTTTGTTCTGTTTTGCTTTATCATATTAAACTATATTTAGTATTAGATTTCTTTTTCTAATATATGAGAAGATATATAATATATTACTATTGAAATATTTTTTATTTTAAAGTTTATTTTGTTGTTCTTAACAATATTATCAAAATTTTAGTGAGTAAAATCTATGTTAAACTAATGGGACGTATACAGTCAGCGCAACATTTTTGTTAAGTATTTTTCTGTATTATATTTTCCAATATTTAACACTATTACATTGTTAATAGGAAGTTCATTAGCATATTACGTTATTTAAAAAAAAAATTTTGAAGTTTATTTTTTCTTTATTTTTGTTTTTTTATTTTCAAATAATTTTAAAACTCCAACGCAAAATTACACCCCAATTTTTTTGATTTTGCACCGGGTGACCGAGTCTCATCGAGCCCCGACTAATCCCGGGAGTGCACAGGCCCTCGACAAGGAGTTTCTCGCAATTGCACCACGGTTAATTCAGGTTATACCCAGTCCGATGGCTCTCATAAATTATATGCACCCGATGGTTTCGAACTTGAGACCTAAAACTACTCTCCAAATTGAATTGGTAATTTACTATTTTTTTTATTTTGTTTTTTATATAAAAATTATTTTAAAACTCCACCCAATTTGAATGGGTAGTTATTTTTCTATATATTTATATTTTTGTTTTTTTAATTTAGTTCATTATAATATAACTATTTTTATTATAAAACTCCAACTTGAAACTACTTCCCGATTTGAATGGGTAGTTTTTTCTTCTTCTTTTTTTGTTTTTTTATAGATTTTTTTGCTTTTTTATTTTAAAATAATTTAGAAACTCCAACTTGAAGCTACTTTCAGCAGATTTGAATGGTAATTTATTATATATTTATATATTTATATTTTCATATTTTAAATAGTTTTTATTATAGTTAATTAATTATAAGATATCTATATTTATTAATATAATTAAAGTAACCAATATATATATATATATATATATATATATATATATAATTCAAAAAGAATAACCAAGAAATAACTATTTAATAACTAACTATGCCATGTGGCTTTTTTTGAAGTTGTCACTTGACTTAAGTAGAGGGTTTTTTTCCTCTCCTTTTAATAATATATAGATTTTCTTCTCTTTTTTCGTTTTTTATAGACTTCTTTTTTTGCTTATATATATATATATATATATATATATATATATATATATATATATATATATATATATATATATATATATATTCAAAAAGAATAACCAAGAAATAACTATTTAATAACTAACTATGCCATGTGGCTTTTTCTGAAGCTGTCATTTCACTTAAGGAGAGGGTTTTTTCTCTCATTTTAATAATATATAGATTTTCTTCTCTTTTTTCGTTTTTTATAGACTTTTTTTTTGCTTTTTTTATTTTAAAAAATTTAAAATTACCAATTTGAAACTACTGCCACCCAATTTGGGTAGATATTTTTTATATATATTTTTTATTATAGTTAATTATAAGATATTTATTTTTATTTTAAACCTCCAACTTGAAACTACTTCCCGATGTAAATGAGTAGTTTTTCTTCTCTTTTTTCGCTTATTTTAAAAGGAGAGGTATTTTTTCTCTCCTTTTAATAATATATATTATGGGATCGGGCTGCACGCCGCAGCAGTATAGTTATATATATATATATATATATATATATATATATATATATATATATATATATATATATATATATATATATATGGTAGCTTTTTATTTTTGTTTTTATATATATTTAAATTTAAAAAAGAATAACCAATGATTAATTATTAACTAAATAACTAATTTAATAACTAACTATGCCACGTGACTTTTCCTAAAGCTGCCACGTGTATTAATGAGAGGGTTTTTTTCCTTTGCTTTTAATAATATATAGATGTTTCATTCGAGAAGGACCAATTGAATTTTCTTTCCTAAACCACTGTATGTTTCATTAACTTGTGGAATTACTCCATATTTTGATTTGGAAAACATGTAATATATCAATATTTGAGCTGAGAAAATTTTAATATACAACATATAGCATAATTAGTTCATCAATTAAATAAATAGCTGACTTCATGCCTGGTCACGCTTCCTCCATTTTGATTGTTGTTGATAAACAAGAGGCATCAATCTAACTTCATTAAGTGTGATCAGTTAGTTTTATGATTATGATAATTAGGGTTTATAATTTGAAAACACTTGTACAACTCTACGAAGGACAAGTACAGCCTCTACTGACGAGGGGCGGATTTAGATGGACCCTAGCGGTGTCACGGGACACTATTTCGTCGATTTTTTTTACTATATATATATATAGTAAGTAAAACAAAAATACAAGATAAAACAATTCAAAGTGATACCACTTAGAAGAAAACATATAGGTAGTCTAGTAGTTGATAGCTTCTAATTTGTTGTGAGAAGTCTTGTATTCGAACTCCCTTGACTCCACAATATATTGTTTGATGATTACCCTCTCAAAAATGCAACTTGGGGTTTACATGTGTAATACAATTTTGAAGATTTTAATTTGTCTTTATTTCTTTTTTGCTCTTTTTCTTTAGAGAAGACTGAAAAATGAGCATGAGGGGTTGAGGAGTGGGAGGGATGGCAGAGGAAGAGAGAGAGAGAGCAGAGTGTCCATGAAGTTGAATGAGAAAGTAATTTCGATAGGCTAAAGAGTGGATGTCGAGGAAAAGGAGTGAAGTTCAGAATGAACAAATAGTAGAAAGATGCATTGTGAAACAAATTATCAAAATTTGACTCTCATACTATGTGAAATTTTTTATCCCACCATAGTAAAATCTTAAGGCGCATGAAAATGACAAGCATATTTTAACATTATATATGAATTTTTTATCCTATAAATGCAACCAGATGATTTTCTATATAATTTAAGCTCAATTTATATATTATTTTCTTACCCGAAATAACCTTATTGTATATAATACGTAAAAATTCTTTCACCAATTAAACAAATTCAAAATACCCATGTGATTACTCACATTTTGTTCTTCTATCTCTTCCCAACATTTCTCCCTTTCCACCCGCTTATCTCTTTCCTCACTCAACTATAGATTCAAAACTTCTATCAAACTTGACTTATTGGATAACTCTTTGCCCGCCTCTCTTCCCTCTTTTTAATCTATACATATCTAATGAATCAACACATCTGAAATACCTCTCAAACTTATTTTTTTGGTCAGATCTTGACGTAAAAATGAAAAAAAAAAAAGGTAGTTAGCTGGTCGAAATAGAGAGAAATCATTAGGAAAAAAATAGTTTTAGGATAGATTTACTAGTAATTCTCTAAATAGATCCAAATAGGAAAGCATTGGCGAATTTCTAATATCTTTTTTTTTTTTTATTTGTAGCTTGAATTGATTCCTTGTATTTTTAGGAAACTCATAGTCCCTATAGGTTTAGGAAAACTCATTGTCCTAATAGATTTGGGAAAGAAAAACCTATAGTCCTTGTTAAATTGGAAAACCTTTCTCATATATGTTAGGGACCTTTTGGGATCTATACATTTGTAGTTGGAGATTCTATAGATTGTAAGGTGCTTTTCTTCTCATTCATAGTGGAAAACTCTCTCTGCTTTTGTCCCGAGGATTAGGCTTAGCCGAACCTCGTTAAATCCTTGTGATGTTTTTCTTCTCTATTTGTTTTGTGTGTAATTATGTGCTAGTTAATCCACCATATTCCGCAATAATTGGTATCAGAGCAAGGTTCTGGTTTCTACATATAATCTGGGGTTAAGATGTCTTCATCATCTTCAATAAAGTATGAAGTAGAGAAATTTGATGGAAGTTCTAGTTTTAATCTATGGAAGATTATGATGAAATCGTCCCTGGTGTTACAAGGATTATGGAAAGCAATTGATGATGATTTTCCTGAAGATATGAAATAGACAAAGAAGGAAGACTTGAAAGAGAGGGCTTTGAGTACGATCTTCATGAGTGTTACGGATAACGTTCTTCAGGAAATTGCTGAAGAAACTTCTGCAGCAACGGCATGAAAGAAGCTAGAAGATCTGTATTCTAAGAAATCATTGATAAACCGCCTCTACCTGTAAAAGAGGATACATAATTTATCTATGAACGAAGGTACACCTGTTAAAACTCACATTGATGAGTTTAATTCAATTATAATGGACCTAAAGAATATGGATATCAAAATTGAGAGTGAGGATCAGGCCTTAATTGTGTTATATTCTTGACCACACTCTTATGATACTTTTGCCGATACACTGCTATATGGTAAAGACAATATTTCACTAGAAGATGTCAGTAATGCACTAAAATCTAAAGAGTTGAAAAAGATCTTTCCACATAGCAGAATTGAGGGCGGGGGTCTTGTGATTAGAGGAAGAACTCAACCAAAGGACTTTAACAGTAAAAAGTCAACTGCAAGATCAAAGTCTTGAGCAATGAAGCAATATTGTTATGAGTGCGGGGAGCAAGGTCACAACAAGAGAGATTGTCCTAAGCTGAAAGAGAAAAGAGAGAAGCAGAAAATAGATAATTCGGCAAATATTGTTGACACTGGAAATAATTGTGATGAGAGAGACTATGTAGGGTAAGTTTGTGCTGTGAGTTCTAGACTTGGATAAAATTCTTGAGTTCTTGATTTTGGAGCTATTTTCCACACGTGTCCACACAAAAATTAGTTTGCAACTTACAAACAAATGAGATGGACTGTCTATATATGAGATGATAATCCATTACCAGTAGAGGGGGTTGATAACATCAAATTGAGAATGTCAATGAAATTATCATAAATATTGAGTGTTGACATGTTTCACGGATAAAGAGAAATTTAATTTCTCTTTCGACTTTGGATGATCAAGTGTATAAATTTCGCTCCGAGAATGAAATACTTAAATTGTATAGAGGCTCCATGGTACTTATAAAGGGTGAACTACATTCTAAATTGTATCATCTTTAGGCCAGTGTAGTTGAATGGGGAAGTTGTTGTAGCTTCTGGAAAAAGTGATATAAATCAGTCTCAGCTGTGGCACTTGTGCCTTGACCATATAAATGATAATGGATTATCTTTATTCAGTAAGCAGAATTTGCTGAATGGGTACAAAAATCAACTTTTGAATTTTTGTAAGCATTGTGTATTTTGTAAACAGACAAGTATAAAGTTCATCAAGAAGGCCGAGCACAAGACCGGAGACAAGTTAGATTATATACGTTCTGACTTGTGAGGTCTAAATAGAGTTCCCTAAAAGAGTGGTTCTAGGTATTTTATGATTTTGATTGATGATTACTCAGGGATGTGTGTGTGTATTTTCTAAAAACAAAAGATGTGGAATTTTTGACATTTGTTAAATGGAAGACGATGGTTGAGAGGCAGACGAAAAGAAAAGTTAAGCGCCTTCGAACTGACAATGGGTTGGAATTTTGTAATTTTGAGTTCGGTAAGCAGTAGGGAGAGCATAGTGAGACACTGCACTTGTGTCGGAACACCACAACAAAATGGTATTGCAAAACGTGTGAATAGAACGCTTTGTGATAGGGCATGAAGCATGATTTTACACTCATGTGTTAGCAAAGATTTTTAGGCTGAAGCAATCAATACAGCTTGTTATTTGGACAACAGATCTCCATCCAGAGCTATTGAGTTCTAAACTCATTTTGAGGTTTGGTCTGGTTCGCATGCTGATTATTAGAATTTAAGGATATTTGGTTGCTCTGCTTATAATGCTCATGTAAGGGATGGAAAACTTGAGCCGAGGGAAAAGAAGTGCATATTTCTAGGGTATGCAACTAGAGTGAAAGGTTATAGGTTGTGATGCACAGACCAAACACTCAAGGGTTAATTATCAGTAGGGATGTAACATTCAATAAATCCACCTCACTGGACAAATAGAGGGAGAAGGCAATAGCATAAACAGATCATGGTGTCAGTGACCGCATAGAGCTAGAAATTGAATCTCCAGTAGCTCAGCCTAATAGTTCTAAAGTAGAGAAAGTGGAGGAGGTGAAAAATATTGATCAAGATGATAACGTTGATGCACCTGCGCAATAACAACCATATAGCATTACAACATGTAGAGAGAAGAGAGTGATCCACAGACCACAAAGGTTTGCAAATATAGTTGATGGGAATCTTCTTGGATATATGAATCCAATGGGATTTGCTTTGGCAGTTGGAGAGACTGTTGATGAGTTTGAGTGTTATAGCTATCGTTTCACTGTTTCCCTCCGCAGAAATCGGATTTATGATATTTGGAGGGACAACTCTTTCCTTTTGGGAAATGGGTTTGCAATTGAAGAGTCGTCACCTAATGATTAGGGTGTATTTGGACACCAAAAGAGTTTGATTTGAATAACTAGAGATAGAGTAAGGTCTTGAAATTACTCCAAGGAAAATGTATTAGGCACCCCTCGGAATCCACTAGTGTGGTTCTCGGCCAGACAATTATTGTGAATTGAGGTAAAATTAACAAATAAGGTTCAAATAAGAGGGAATTTCAACACATAATGATTTGAAAGTAAACAAAGCTTGAAAGAACAATTAGAAAGGCTAATTTTTAAATAAAGAGTTGAAATGCTAAAGAAATAAAGAATAAAGGGAGGGGGAGTCCTATGTTTATTAATAATACGGATCATCCCACACAATGTCTGGTAATCACTCCTCAATGAGGGGCTACACGTGACATTATCGCGTGGTCATCATATCCATATCTACCCTTCCTAAACCGTTAATGTATTTAAAGCGCGGATTGGTATCGATTACTTAATGTACGCTATTAGCCGTCCCATTCCTATCAGTCCCGGAGGCACTTAGGACTACTAATCCTAAAAAGAGAAGGATATTAGGCTTATTTGGAGTTTCTAAGGTAAAATTCTAAGGCGACATACAAAACACATACTCTGCATATTTGGGGAGACATATAAACATATACGACTCAATGATACCTCATTGACAAGAAAAGCACATAATAGCATGTCTTGCACGTACTGCTTAGGTCTACTTAGAATTAAATATGAGGGAGAGTTTAAAAGTTGGGGCAGATTGATTTATTACATAATTCATATAAGAAGCCCGAATCAGGCCTGCCTATTGATCGTAATAATTAACAGAAGCAGATTCAATTTTAAATTATTACTCTAAGGCTTGCCTAAGTGCTTAGACGAGGATCCTAGAGACATGCTATCTACTCAATTTAGAAGGTAGTAAGATAGTAAAGCTCAAAATGAATTGTTTGAAATCATAAAAAATGCATGCTTGTTAACATTGTTAAGCGAGGGACTCAGATTATCAAAAGAGATTCAGAATTAAGCAAATTGATTACAGGTTCTACAGGTGATAGTATATATTATTACTAATTTTATGTCTAGCATTGAATAAAACGAATCTGATTCATTTAGAAACTTTAATAGACATGTTTTCTACACGTTGCTGATTTAGACTCCTATAGATGCGGTATCTAAATACAGAAATTTGTTTTGAACATATTATCTAAATGCAGAACTTGACTCTTATAGGAATGGTTTCTAGATGCAGAATTTGTTTTGAACCTTATAAATATGGTATCTAAATGCAGAACTTATTTTAAAACTTATAAACATATTATCTAAATGCACAACTTGTTTTAAACCTTATAAACATGGTATCTAAATGCAGTTTGGATTATGCAGAATAAGAACAGTCCTATAGGCATGACTTCTAAGTGAAGTTGAATATGCAGAATTATAACAGTCCTATAGGCATGATTTCTAGGTAAAGTTGAATATGTAGAATTATAATAGTCTTATAGGCATGGTTCTACTCTTTGCACGCATAGTTACCCTAACCCTGTTTCACTAGCCAACCCCAAGTATTTTTTACAAATTATTACAAATCAAAGTAATGAATACATCAAAAAATACAAAGAAAATAATTACAATCATAAAAGGCCTGATTCTTGGCTTCTTGTCTGAATTATGAGATAGTCCAACTCAAAAGACAACCAATCCAAGCCTTTATCCAATTTGAGTGTGTCAGAGTTACCTAAGAGCCTCAATGAGACTCCATGCAGTGCTTACACCCAAATTGTATCACCAGAAGAAAGACAAGTGCAGTGTGAAAATACCAGTCCTCAAGTGTCCAAGTTTAGAGGGAGCTCAAAGGGTCCCAAGGCAAGGCTCACAATAGACGATGTTAGCATGCCTATAAGCCCACCAGAACACACAATAGCAAAGAAACATAGAGGTTAGGATCCTAGGGATCAAGCTTGAGTCATGGGCAGTAATATGTAATACTGACATGCCTCAAACGAACCCTAAGCATTGAACACATTAGGGTGAGGGTTTAGGATGCATAATAAAGTCAGAACATGCATAAGGAAATTATAGCATGCTTCGAACAAGTACTGAACTAAACACAAGCGGTAGGCAGGTAAGAAGGTAAAAGTAGTAAGTAAACACATCTTTGTGATGCTGAAATCTTAAGCAGAACACACCAGTTCAAAGAAGTAAAAATACAGTAAAAGCATGTAACAGGACTTTAAAGGCAGGCCACAGCAGAAGTAGTAAAGCAGGAGAGAATGTTCTGATTGTAAGTAATTTAGAACTTGCAGTGTTCGTGTCTGTGTTAATGAGAGAGCATGGAATGAGGCAAGAATCATAGTTTAGTAGTAATAATGGATCTATGTATCAATTAAAATTAAATCAGTATAGGACTTCATGTAATTAAGGGCTTAAAATCAAACGGTAATGGGCAGAAATTATTTAAGGAAAGAAATAAAGTAGAATATCATGTATAGAATAGACCATTAGGGGTAAGTACACAAAGGTTTAATTAAGGAAACAACTATTGCATAGTCAGTAAAAAAATACTCGATTAATTAAATAAGGAAAGAAAACAAAGTAAAGCTACAAAATATGGAGACAATCAAAAATAAGTATATAGAAAATCAAAGAGTCAAGGATTTCAAAATCATAGACTCAAGGAGAGTAACATGGGTTCCCAAGAATAAACCTAGATAAAGGCAAGAGACTCGAAAGTCTGAAAGGGAAGTTTTCAAATTAATCCAAGAAACAGGGCATCAATAAAATAAGGAAAGAATCAATTACATGAGTGCAATCAAAATTACACAAGGAGGTTTGAAATCAGTCCAAAATTGGTCATTTTAGAGGAAAATATAACATATAAAAGAGTGCATAAGCATTAGGCATGTGAGGCTGAACTCATGACAAAGAGAAAACATCATGCAATAGCAAACACAAAGCTAGTAGCTAATGAACATAGTAGTCACATGGGTCGATTTCAGTAACTTAGTAATAGAGAAGAGAGAGTGTATCAAACAACATGCAAAGAGGTCAAGTGGAAAGACCTCATAGTACAGTTTAGGAGGGATTCAAAATCACATAAATAAGCAAAAGATTTCGAAATTCTTTCGAGCAACAGATGAAGCAACTTCAGAAACTTGAAAAGGTCTAAAGTAAATTAGGGTTTTGAACCAGTCGAATTTAGAGTATGACAAAGAAGTAAAACACATAGCAAATAATCTCATAATTCGAATGAACCCCAAATTTTAGGGTTTTCACCATCAATCGAGTATAGAGATGAAAGATAAGTAAATCAGACAGAATACTAACAAAATAAATTCAGAAAATCTCAAAAGGAACTAATACCTTTAACATGCACATTCAAGTTAGAAGGGAAACATAAAGAAACACAGTAGAAGAACAACATAAAGAAATACAGTAGAAGAACAACATAAAAAATACAATAGAACATGTTAAAAATCAGAAAAGCTTCGAAATAATTTAACAAAAACAATAAATCAGAAAAGATAAAGGTTATGAAAGTAAAGTTTTGAAAGAAATCTTGAGAAAATGTTCAAAAGCTTATAATAAACACAGATCTAACATAGATCTAAAATAGTCGGAAGAACCTCAAAGGTTAGGGTTTCAGAAGAAACCCAAATGGTGAGGAAGACTTGAAAAAACATCAGTCTAAGCAGGAAAAGCCAAGAGGCAGGCTTAAATAGCCATGGCTGGCTGGAGCAAGGTCGGAGATGACCAGAACCAACCATAAAACTAGATCGACCAAAGTCTGGGCCAAGCTTCTTCAAGGTCTGGCCCGGGAAATCATAGAACTCAAACACGTAGAGGCCAAGGGAGGCGGATATAGGCTTTCTGTGGCTTTGGAAGCTATGGATTTGGGAGCTTTTACGGTGATTGAAGGTGGCGTCTAGGGTTTGATAGATAGTTTGAGAGATAATTGGGAGAAAGGGGGAATTGAAAAGTACGGCTACAGGCGAGAAATGATTAGGCTTATGGGGTAACTGGGAATTAAAAAGGAAAGGCTTAATGGTGGTCGTTGATCAAAATGATCAATGGCTTGGATTTAATGTGAATTCGGGTGGGTTGTTTAATTGGGTCATGGGTTGGGTAGATTAGGATTTGGGTTGGGTAATTGGGTTAAAACAATTGGGTCCAATAAGGGGTTCAAATAAGGCTAAAATTGAAATGAACGGGGCTAACATTTAAATAGCCATAGAATAATTTCTCGAAATACAATTAAGGTACTAAAATGATTAATAATACATAATCATCAAATTAAAAATACTAGAGTCAATTTTATAAATATAACACAATTGGGTCTTCAAATAGGCTAACATTGCAACTATATGCAATTTAGCTTTAAAATACAAAAAAAATTTAAAAAATTACAAAATTATGTTAGCTATATTTTAGTATAGGTATGAGAATCCAATAAATGAATTACCAAAATAATAATTTGGGAATTATTATTGGATTTTTCTTGATAAAATGGGGAAATAAATTAATATAAAAATCTTTTAAAGATTATGAAAAAGTAATAAAACATAGAGACATATTTATATATGCATATACATGTCATTTTGAAGGTATTTTGCATATAAAAAAGTATAGGGAAAAATTGAGTATCAATAGTTGCCCCTCTTTACCTGGAAAGGATGAAAGAGTTGTCGGTAAAGATAGGATGGCCAATTTTGACATGGCGAAATGGTTCGAATAGGTTTGGTCGTGCTTTGGCTTCTAAGTTGCCTACAAATCCCTAGTCTTATAGGAATCAGGCCATATGTAGGTTAGGATCCATCACCAAAATATGCCGACGGAGACTTCTCAAGAACGGACGCGATATTTAGGACAAGGTGAATGGTTAAGGCCTGATAGGGCTGCGGGAACTAGAGGGGGATTTCTCCTGCCGAGATGGTTGTTTCTCACCAGTTTACCTGCAAATAAGCAATACAAGAATATATTGTGCGTAAATTTAAACGTGATGCAAATTCCCGCCGGACCATAAATGTTATCTTTGGACGCTTAGGATGACGTCCTTAGACCATGATGTCCTGGGCCATGAAATGTATAATAATAAAGGGTTCGCAGGCTATGAAATGATGCTCTCAGCTATGAGAATGATGCCTCCGAACCATGATGCCTTTGAATAATGATATGCAAAAGATTAAAGGGATCCTTGGGCCATGGCATAGTGCTCTTGGGCTATGCCAATGGTGCTTCCGAACAATGATGTCTTTAGATAGTTTGACGATCTTTCAGCCCATGAAATGCAGTATTTGGCGATCTTTCAGCCCATGAGATACAATAGATGGCGATCTTTCAACCATGCAACTATAAATGAAGTGGCAATCTTTCTGCCATACAGAATGTAAAGGTGGTGATTTTTTAGCCATGCAGAATGCAATGGCAGCGATCTTTCAGCCATGCAAAATATAAACGAGGTGATCTTTCAGCCATGCAAGTGTAAGTGATGTGGCGATCTTTCATCCATGCAGAATGTAAGTAAGGTGGCGATCTTTTAGCCATGTAAATAAAGTGGCAATCTTTCAGCCATGCAAAACGTAATAAAGTGGCAATCTTTCAGCCATGCAACTATAAATGAAGTGGCAATCTTTCAGCATGCAAGTGCGAATGAGGTGGCGATCTTTCAACCCATGAGATGGAAAATGCAGATAGAGATGGTGTTTGGTCTCGGAAGGCGGCATGGTAGCCTTATGCAATGCAGAAAATGCAGATGGAGACAATGTTGTCTCGAAAGGTAGAATGGTAGCCTTATGCAATGCAAAAAATGCAGATGGAGACAGTGTTTAGTCTCGGAGGGCAGAATTATAGTCTTATGCAATGTAGAAAATATAGATTGAGACAGTGTTTAGTCTCGAAAGGCAGAATAGTAGCATTATGCAATGCAAAAAATGTAGATAGAACGACAAATGGTAATAGAGTTTCTTAGCTGATAACAGGTTGCGATATTGTGACTGCTGGAAACATTGCGGTATAGAGAATTTCAACCCATGAGATGGAAAATGCAGATAGAGATGGTGTTTGGTCTCGGAAGGCAGCATGGTAGCCTTATGCAATGCAGAAAATACAGATGGAGACAATGTTGTCTCGAAAGGTAGAATGGTAGCCTTATGCAATGCAAAAAATGCAGATGGAGATAGTGTTTAGTCTCGGAAGGCAGAATTATAGTCTTATGCAATGTAGAAAATATAGATTGAGACAGTGTTTAGTCTCGAAAGGAAGAATAGTAGCCTTATGCAATGCAGAAAATGTAGATAGAACGACAAATGGTAATAGAGTTTCTTAGCTGATAACAGGTTGTGATATTGTGACTGCTGGAGACATTGCGGTATAGAGAATATCATCGGCACGCGTGGATAGCAAATGTTGGTGAGTGCAACAATTCTGTAGGTTGTATTCTTAAACAACGTTCATCTCATGAGTGTATAGTATCTCAGATGCTTTCGTAATCCCACTGTCTCAATCCAAAGAAAAATCGTGAGTTTTGTAGGGGGAGGTTAGTTTGTATCACCGCTAGCTCGGCTTGAACCATTCGGCTTTGATCTGGTGATACGGCATGTATCCTTGGGGGTAGTATTGCTGAATAAGGCGATTTCGATAATAAACATGCATAAATTTGTAAAAATATGACATAATTATGTTTTTAAGAAACAAATTTTAGATGAACGGGCAACTGTGACATGGCTCAAGATATTGCGACCTCTCTTTCTATTGAATTTTGAGGGTCCTCCTCAAAATTCTTTCCCAGTTTAATGGGTTGATGCTTCTAACGGCTGCTTGCGATGATTGGCTGAAATTACTCCTCCTCAAAATTCTGCCCAGTTTCCAATTGCGGGAGGAAATGAATTTTTTATTGAATTATGACCGAACCCATAGGGCTGCCTATGTATTCCCTCTTAAACGGGAATCAGGTCAGACATAGTTCAATAACATCATATAGGGAAAGCATAAAAATTATGCATATTAACACTTGATTGCATCTGAATTGATCAGTTTTGGCCAAACTTCTCCGTCCATTTCGGCAAGTATAAGGGCTCCTCCTGTCGATAAGTAAAGTGAGGCAAATGGTACCAAATACCCCTAAGGGTTCTACATATCGACACAAGACCCCAAACATGAAAACTACCCAAAAATATAATAATATTAATTAAGTCTCAGTAAAAATAAGAGTAGAGTCATCAATCGGGATGGACCGAGTCCAAATCCCCAACAGTAACAAACCCCACATTCATCATACAGCTTGTGTGTCATCTCAACATAGCACCACATAATGCAAATTCGGGGTTTCAAACCCTCAAAACATCATTTATAACCATTACTCACCTCAAGCCACCTGAAATCCTAGCTCGCTTTGCCCTTGCCTTGCAAATCAACCTCCTCGTGCGTAGAATATGGTCAAAAGCACAAGGAATACATTCTAATAGGCCAAGGGAACACAACCAATCGAAACGACTCGAAAATTATCAAAAATCACGAAGTTGGCAAAACCCAAGCCCCAGGCACACTTCTCAAAAAATTACAAAATTCACATAATTGGATTCCTCATCTCGCCACGAGTCTATATATTTCAGATTTACCAAAATCCGAGCTTAAATTCCCCCTCAAATCTCAAATTTTCATTTCAAAAGTCAAGCCATAGTTCTTCCAATTTTACTCACATTTCCATGAATTTAAGGCTTGATTCTTCAATAAAATGATGTTTCTAGGCCATAGGACTCACCTCCAATCAATTCTCATCGAAACCCTCTTCAATTTCTCCCAAACAGCTCTCAAGGTGCTCAATAATGGAGGAAGAATGGTTTAAACTCGCGGAATATATGTTTAAAACCCTTCAGTCTGCTATAGTACTTTCCTTATATACGATCGCAACCCAAGCCGTGCCATCGCAAAGAAAAAAATTCCACAGCCTCAAAAATAGACCTATGCGAACGCACTACAAGCCATGCGAACGCAATGAAAAAATCGGCCATAACTATGCGAATGCGGACTCCCTTATGCAATCGCATAGAGCAACTCAGTTGGGCCCTCACTTTCTACTATGTGATCGCGTCTCATAAGTGCGAACGCACAAAATAAAATTCCAACTTGCCAAAGTATTTCTATGTGATTGCGACCATGCTATTGCGATCGCATAGGCTTAAAACCTGCAACATCTGATCTGCAATTTCCTGCGACTCCCAAAAGCTAAAATTGGTCCGATGGAATATTTGAAATCATCCCGAGGCCCCTGGGACCTCAACTAAAAATACAAAAACATCCTAAAACATCATTCAAACGTGTTCCAATCATCAAAACACATCAAACAACACTAAAGCCATTAAATCACATCGAATCCAAGCCTAAGTTTCTTAAACACTTCTGAAATACGCATTTGATCAAAAACCCTACTAAAACACCTCAGAATAACCTAAAATTTGTGCACACATCCAAAATCACCTAATGAAGCTTCTGCAACTCTTAGAATTCCATTCTGATCCCCAGATCAAAATCTCACCTACCAATCGAAATTTGCAAAAATACCAACTTCGCCAATTCAAGCCTAATTCTACACTAGACCTCCAAAATTAATTTTGATTGCACTCCTAAGTCACAAATCATCCACCAAAGCTAACCGAATCACCAAAAATTACATCTGAGCCCTCTACTCAATAGTCAACATCCGGTTGACTTTTTCAAAACAAGCCTTCCTTAAAGAGACTAAGTGTCTTATTCTTATCTAAAACCAATCTAATTCGACTCGATCACCTCAAATACCGATAATGAAGAATAGAGAAACATAAGATGAGGGAAACAGGGTAGTAACTCACGTGACGATGGGCCAGGTCGTCACAAATCATTTGTGATGTATGTGGGAAATTCCAGGTCATTCAGAGGTGATTTTGTAGGTTTTGGCATCATTTGCGAAATTTAGGAGTTTAGAAGTTCTTAGGCTTGAATCCGATGGTGATTTGGTATTTTGATTTTGTTTTGAGTATTCCGAAGGTTCGACTAAGTTCTTATAGTGATATATGACTTGTTGATATGTTTGATAGAGGCCCCGAGGACCTCGGGTTGATTTTGGGTGGTTGACAAAATAAGGTTGGAATTTGAGGAATGCTGAAGTTTTCACTCGACTGTCATTACTGCACCTACGGAATGGGTACCACGGGGGGGTGTAGAAGCGAAAAAGCAGGCACAGAAGCTACCAAAGTTGAGGAAGGCAGGAACCGCAGGTGTGGCGAGTGGAGCGCTCCTGTCAGACCGCAGGCATGAGAATTTGTTCGCAGAAGCGAATTCTGGGATTTAAGTGCACCTACGTAGGATTTTCCGTAGGTGCGGAATCGCGAAAGCAACATATGGACCGCAGATGCAGAAGTTCTGGGCAAAATGTATAAAAGGTGGTTGAAACTTTTGGGAGTTTTGAAGAGGGGATCAAAGGGATTTCCATTGAGGTACGTTACTTGAGCCTAATACTCTTGATTATGGTATTTTTTTCAGTTGTTTAAGCATGTAATTACGGGGATTAGGGACGAAAATGAGGGGCTAGGGCTTGAAAATTTAGACATTTGATTTAGGGACCTGAGGGATCATTTGATGTCTGTTTTGATCAATTTGGTATGGATAGACTCGTGAGTGAAATGGCTTTATAATTTTGTAATTTTTTTGGATTCCAAAATATGGGCTCGGGGACCGAGTTTGGGTAAATTTTGGGATTTTGGTCAAAATTTATAGTTTCTCATATGGAATTGGTTCCTTGGCCTATATTGATTGCATTATGTCTCTTTTGGTTAGGTTAAGGATGTTTGGAGGCCAATTCCAGAGGCAAGAATGTTGCGGAGTAGGGATTTGACTAGTTTGAGGTAAGTAATGATTGTAAATCTAGTCCCAAGGGTATGAGACCCAGAATTTTTCATCGCTTTACTTAGAGGTACTCACATGCTAGGTGACGAGTGTGTGGGCATGTATCATTGGGGATTGTAACTTGGTTCGTCCCATATCAACTATAAAATTGTGTATTTGACTGAAAACTATGTGATACTTATGTGTTTTCGCAAGAATTTCTATAAACTGGGCCGAATGCTATATTTGGGCCTTGTACTAGAGCTATTTGGACACTTAGGGGCCTTTTCTTATTATCCTCTCACTCTTTTTATTGAAAATCTATACTCAGTCATGCTATGTTTTACTGATTTTATAACTTAGTCTTTATTACCCCATTTTGATGCATATAAAATGTTATTTAGAGTTGAGCACCCTGTTTTTTCTGATAGTCTGAGTGTTTTGAGAGGTTTATGACTGAGTGAGGCCGAGGGACTATTTTTGTGAGGATATTATGGGTTCGAGTTGCGCGCCGCAGAAGGTTGTTACTGATTCATGATTATGTGAGGCTGAGGGCCTGATTGATTTATGCCACGAGATGGCTTGTTATAGCGTTTGGGCTGTACGAGCCCCTTCAGAGTCTGCACACCTAGTGAGATCGGGTAACCTTATTGAGTGATATGAGATATGCCCTGAGGGACTGAATACGAGTGACCGTGAGATTTGCACGAAGGGTTGTATATGAGTAATGTTTTGTCCGAGGGGCTACTATGAGAGATGTTTGCCCGAGGGGTTGTTCATGATTTTCATTACTTTTACTCTATTTTGCATTGAACCTTTGTTAAAACTGTTGAAAAATATCTTCAAATGATTTTTACCGAAAATTAAATTATTAAACGAGATGAATTGACTCACATACTGATTTGAAAGCATGTTGTACTTACTGAGATTTCATGATGTGGACTTTATGTGTTTTACTGCTTGTCACTACTGATCAGTCTTTATTTACATTTATTACTTACTGAGTTGGCATACTCACATTACTTCATGCACTTTTATGTGCAAATCCAGTGGTTGCCTGATGTGCTAGTGAGTGTTGATTTCATCTGTTGCGGATTCTGTTGGAGTTAGCAAGGTAGCTACATAGCGATCGTAGCCCTGCTATTCTTCCTCCTATCTTTTTATAGATATTATTAGTTATTTTTTTGACTGTATTAGTCTTGGTATTATTGGACAGTTGTTAGTAGACGCTCATGACTAATGACACCCCAATTGTCGGGTTTTTCTTTCCGCACTTTGTTATTTAGATTTATCTTATAAAGTTTTATTAATTAAATAGCTTGAAGTAATCGCTAAATTGAATTATCGGGTTGTTTTGGTAAAAGAGTCGGCTTGCCTAGTTCAACGATAGGCGTCATCACGACATGGAAGTTTTGGTTCGTGACATTGCATGCAGATGTTGGTTGTTGATGTTGTTGTGATTGACGAGAGGTAGAATTGAAGACGTACCTGCGTTCCGATTGTAGTTGCCTCTTGTACGTGGTAGCCTTAGATTTGTAAGAATATGTTTATGTACGTTTCGAATAGATGGTGTATTTATTGCATACCAGCTTAGTAAATTCCAATCTTAGAAGCTCATGCTTTGTACTACCAGTCCTTGAAAAATGTATAAGATTCACATAAATAAACTCGTTTATTTGAGTTGTCATTATGGATTAGCTATATCTTGAAAAGGATCTAGAAGAACTTGATTATTAGACAGTTATCCATAACATTGCATCTCAAAAGGCAAAGAAAAGAAAAGAAAAAAAAAATATATATATATATATATATATATAATTGACTAAAATATTGATATTAAATCTTTCCTGTGATAGGTAAGAAGTCCTAAATTTTAGGACTTTAATATCAATTAGTATTTTACCATACATATATTCTTTCCCTGTTTAAACTCCATATATTAATATACGTAACTATAATAGTTTTCATATTACTTTTAGTGGATGTAGATACTATAGAAAAAGAGTAAACTAACGTGTGTTTTAATGAAATTAAAGTAATTAATAGATCATGCAATTTTATGCTTAATATTTACAAGACCTTTAGGATGTTAAATAAGTAATATAACTATTTGGTAACACTAATAATTTTGCGAACACAAATATACAAAAGTAAACTATGAGATCGATTTGTTATCCCTTAATACAAAATTTATAGTAAATAAAATTGTAATTACAGTTAAATATTTAATAATTGGGTGAACTAATATTAAGAACTTGAATCAATAAAAATAAATTATTTTCGTTCATGTTGAGAGCAAATAATTAAGTTTTTTAATTAACAAAATAATTCTATCCAATTCCTTTCTAAATTCATCATATTAGTTTAAAAATTCAAGTGAAAAAACTCTTAGGATACATAAACTCGTTTCAACTAAAAGACCATTGATGGTTAAAGCAATCAGAAAATAAAACATAAGCGATGATGATATAGTATTAAGAGTCAATTAAAATAATTTAAACTTGAAGCAATAAGGATGAAATAATAGAAGATAATTTATTTGAGTTGTCATTAATTTTTTTTTTCACTCATTTTGCATTTGTTACAACGAATAACAGCTCCCTATATCTTTTGAATGGTTGTTAGAGATTTTTTTAGGTGATCTTGACTGTTATCACTAACTAGATTTCACTTCAATCACGATAAATATGGGAATTCTTCTTTTTTAATTTTTACTAGTAGACCTACCCGTGCGATGCGCGGTCAGTATTAAAAATCATTAATTAAATTAAATTATGATCGAACATGTTTGATCATATTAGATTGTATTGCTTTAATAAAATTCAATTGTCATCTTACTTGTCAATACGATATACCAAATAATGAAATCTCTATTAAGTCAAAGGTACTTATATAGTTATTGAATAACTTTTCTGTTCTATATATGTTTTATTATACTAACCAATATTTAATATTCGCTTTCTTTTTGTATGAGAAGATTTATAATTAATATTGTTGAATTTTTTTTATTTTAAATATTATTCTATTATTCTTAATAATATTATCTAAATTTTAATGAACAAAATCTCTGTTAAACTAACGGGACTTATGTAAGAAACGCATTGAACAAATTTTTTTGTTATGTATTTTTCTTTAATGTATCATTTAATCTATATATTATTACATTGTTAATAGAAAGTTTTATTCGCATATTACTTTATTAAATATTTTCCTCTGAAAGTTTATTTATGTCTTTATTTTCCTCGGATCACTCAAAATAACGCTAAATCTAGGAATCACGTCCTAAAACCAAATAGATCAAATTATTGAACTTCAAGTTCTTAATTTTCTTCTAACAGGTCAAAACGCCATTAAACTATTCGAACTGACACCAAATTTTACGGTTAAGTCTTGATGTTTCGGACCTATACCAAGTTTTGGAACCAAAATCCGAGCGCGATACCTAGTAAATCAATGAATACTTAGATTCTTTAATTCTTAAAAACTTCAATTTAACAATTTCACATAAAAATTCATTACTCGGGTTAGGGACCTCATAATTCGATTACGGACATACGTCCAATGGGTCGTTACACGTAGTGTCTTTTTATCATTTTTTTGTTTGTAAATAATTTTTTAATCTTCAAATTTGTTGGAACTTTGTCCTAGGCTTTGTCTGTTAATTTTTTTATGTTACATTTGGGATTATCACAATTGTTTGCTTCTCATATTCTACGTAAATAGAATAGATATTATCTAAATTTTAATGAATAAAATCTCTATTAAATTAGAGGGACTTATATAATCATCGAATAACTATTTTGTTATGTATTTTTGTTTATTATATTATCCAATGTTGAGTATAATAATACATTTAATAGAAATTTTTTGTCTGCTATTTTTTTGTAATATAATAGAAGATATATATTTTCTTACTCTTGAAATATTTTCTATTTTAAATTTTATTATATTTTTATCAATAATATTATTTGATTTTAATGAATAAATACACTTTTTATTAAACAAAAATGATAATGATTTTAAAAAATTAATTTTTTAATTATTGTCTATGCTTTTGTCCATAATTTATCATATCCATATAGCATATAGTATGACCATAAGAATAATTATTTAAATTGTTTCTTATTTTATATATTTCTACACTGAAGTTATATTTCCCTTTCTTTATAATAGTTTTCTTATAAGTTTATAGATATGTTTATTAAAATTATAAAAGAGTAACTAATTATTAACTAACCTAACTAATTTTGGCCTAAAATTTGACACTTGTGGAATTTTGTTGCAACGCTTGACTCATCTCATTGATTTGCTTCTCCTCTTCTAGATTCGATAGATTTTTTGCCTTTTTTTCGTAAATAAATTATAAATATTGTTGATTCCAATAAAGGGAGGAAGTTTTTTTTTTTTTTGTAATTGTCAAGCTTTATAAAAAATAAAGTAACTGAACGAATAAATTTTTCCCGTTGCCAACAAACGTGGAAGATTAATAAACATGTCTTCTTTTCTACGATAAGATACAGAGTCAAATATTTATAATTATTTTTCCTTTTTTTATAATAGTTTCTTTATAAGTTTATACACTTTTTTTATTTTAAATTAAAATTTAAAAAGAGTAACTAATTATTAACTAAGCTAACTAATTTGAAATTTTGACCTCAAATTTGACACTCATGGAATTTTGTTGCGACACTTGACTTTGATTTTCTTCTCCTATTCTAGATACATAGATATAGATTTTTTGACTTTTTCTTCGTAAAAGAATTGTAAAATTGTTGATTCCAATAATGTGGGGAAGTTTTTTTTTTTTAATTTCCAAATTTTACAAAAAAATAAAGTAACTGAACGAATAAATTTCCCTCATTGCCAACAAACGTGGGAGATTTATTTGGGGTGATCTAAAACAATGTTTTTTAAGGAAAACCCAAATAAGCTATTAAGCTCATTTCCGTGTCTTCTTTTCTACTATAAGATACAATATCAAATTATATATAATAATTTTTAAAACTATTTCACAGTATTCTCGCAACATCTCAAAAAGTAAATTTAATAAGTTAGAATTGGAGTAATTTTTTTTTTTTTGAATTTTCATGTTTAATAAATAATTTTAAAAAATACAGTATCAAATAAGTGTAATAATTTTTTTAAAAATATTTAGCTACATTCCCGCAACGTGAGAAAGTAAATTCAATAATTAGACTTAGAGTAAGAAGTTTTTTTGAACTTTTAGGTTTAATAAATAGTTTTTAAAAACTATGGCCAGTTTCCTTTTGAATCCACCGTGGGAGTCCACGTTCTAGATAAGTGCGAAAGTTTAAAAAAACTTTAGTTAATTTCTATTTTAAATTTAAATTATTTTGAATCTCCAAATATAGTGGAGGATTGTCCGAAAATTTACCACTTGTTGAATTTTGTTTGTGCCACTTGGCATTCTAATATTGCTTTGTCTTTCCTATTATATATAGATAGATTTTGTGTTTGTATATTTTAGATATATTGAATACAATTACTATGTTAATGTAATAAATAAATCAAGCATAAATTATTAAAAAATAATAGTGCGCGACGTACACGTGTAACGCATACATACATACATGCATACATACATACATATATATATATATATATATATATATACTTCTCTTCTTTTTTTTGAACTAACTAAGCTAGTGTTTGGCCGTAGATCCCAAATTTATTTTCTAAAATCTGATTTGGATGAAGTTTGGTTTGAAGATGAAAATGTGTTTGGACATACGTTTTCAAAACATATTTTCCAACTTTATTTTGGAAAAAATATATATAATTCCCAAGTTTTGGATTTGGGCTCAAAATCAACTCAATTGGGATTTGGCCAAAATATAGGCAAATTATGGCTAAACATGAGTTTTGAAAATAAATCTCAAATTTATTTTGACAAACTCATGGCTAAACAGGGCCTTAGGTTTTTGACTTTAGGGCCTTTGGTTTTTGGCAAAATAATAAAAGGATTGACTTCCACAAATTTTCAGCTTTTAAACATACCAGCAAATTCAATCATTAACTGCTATAAGGCTCGAAAAAGGAAAAACGTTACACTCTCTTGGTTTTTCTATCAAATCAATATTACCAAAAAAGAGTATATAACAAGTGTCTTTTATATAAAAATATACATATGGACAAAATTGATAAAAGAATTAGAAGGTAAAGAAAAAGAATTTACAATTATTGTGCGACCATTTTCTCTCTCTAAAATGGCGACCGTCTCTCTCGGTGCATGTTAGCTAACCTGCGCCCACCATGGGTAACAGAGCACGGATCCCATCTCAGAGAGCACTAATGGTGAAAGAAACAACAGAATTAAGGAGTAGGAATCAAAGAGGAACTAAAGGAAATGCAGTAGCAATTCAAAATTCCGGAGAAAAGTTAACTAGCCCTAACTCTAATGAAATAGTACTAGATCAACCGGGTAAAGAGAAGAAAAAGGAGATTGAAGCAATTCAAATTTAGAAAGAAGTTCAGGAAGCATCAACAAGAAAAAATCCACCATTGCATGTGCTTGAAGGTAGGAAATCATGGGCAGATGAGGCACATGAGATGAATGAAGAGCAGAGGAAGAAGAGCTCGGTGTGGAATAACTTTGATATTGCAAAAATATCTAACGCGGGATACAAATTGGAGTATGTTCAACCAAAAAGGACAGGTGAGAATCAAATTGTTTAAATTGAAGTTGATGACATAAGTTCAGAAGTGGAATACTTGAAAAATATTGTAATCTGTTATATGATTGGGGCTCATCCACCATTTACTGTAATTCAAAGTTATATTCAAAGGATTTGGGGTAAACATGGAGTAGATAGAATAGTGATGCTAAAAAAATGGCGTAATAGTAGTAATATTTGATACTGCTATAGAGAAGCAAGAGGTTATTGAAGGGGGAATCTATCATTTCAACAACAAATCGCTAATTGTCAAGGGATGAACACCTGAGCTCGAGTTCACAAAAGAAGAACTAAATACAATCCCTATTTATATTAAACTGTCAGATTCGGACTTCAAATATTGGAGTCAAAGAGTATTAAGCAAGATAGGAAGTCTGACTGGGAAGCCTCTAATGGTGGATCAAAACACATAAAAGAGAATTTGTTTGAAGTTTGCAAGTTTATTAGTTGAGGCTGAAATGAACACCAAGTTACCAGATAAGATCGGGTTCAAAAATGAGAAGGGGAATATAATAGAACAGGAGGTCACTTATGACTAAAAATCATCCCTATGCAAACACTTCTTTAAGTATGGGCATGAGGAAGATATATGTAGAATAAAGAAGAAATTTCATAAACTTGAAACAATGAATAAGACAAAGTTGGTGGCAAACATGCAGGGGGAAAAGCAAGATCAAGATCAGAACACAAATAAGGAGAACAAGGAAGCATAGAAAATAGATAGCATTGAAAGGATGAATGATGCAGGAAAAGTGGGCAAAAAGAAGAACCAACAATATGTAGTTAAGAATCAAGGGAAACAGAAGGAAAAAGAAGGAGTGCAGGAATGGCAAACACCTCACAAGTATGGCAAAATTGTGGAGGTGCAGCAGGAACAAATGGAAGAATCTAATTCTTTTCAAATACTAAACAAGCAAGAGTAGAGGATCATGAGTAAAGAAGGGTATGCAGTCAGAAATGTGGGTGGCATAAGCATCCCTCGTAATGGGGATGGCGAATTTTCTAAGCTGGAAAACTAGGGGGCTTAATGCCCCTAATAAGCAAGAAGAGGCTAAACTCATTTGCAATGAGGAAAGGACATGACTAATTGGATTACTAGAAACAAAAATAAAAATAAAAAGAGAATAGAGAAGATAGCAGAACAGATGTTTGCAGGATGGCACTATGTAACAAATCCGGAGCATCACTACAATGGAAGAATATGGGTCACCTGGAGATCGGATTACTATCAAGTACTGCCTTTAGAGAAATCAGCTCAAGCAATAACATATAAGGTTGTATATATCCCATTAAACTTAGAGTTTGACATTACATATGTATATGCTTTCAATACAAAAGGATGAGAGGAGTTAGTTAAATATAGTAAAAGATGTAGTAAACCATGGGTGATACTAGGGGATTTCAACTCAGTTCAAAATGCTGATGACAGAATAGGTGGGCAGGAAGTTCCATGGGCTGAAGTGGTGGATTTTCATAACCATCTAAAGGAATGTAAACTTCTGGAAATGCCTGCACAAGGAAATAGATATACCTGGAGTGATAAGCATGAGGACAATAGAATTTTTTCAAAGATTAACTGGATTTTTATAAATGATCAGTGGCTCAACAACATGCCAGAATGTGCTGCAAGATTCTCGAATGAAGGAATAAGTGATTGTGAGCACATGATTTTTGCACACTGAGCAATTAATTCCAAAATTAAAATAAGTATGTTTTGAGTGCAATTACTTGCTTTGTTTGGAATTAGCTATATTTTTGTGTTTGAATAAGTAGAAATTAGAAGAAAATCAAAAAAATAGGCTAGGTAATTAATTTGTTAGATTTTAAGAAAATTAGCAAAAGTAGTGTTAAGTAGTGGAAATTAGGGAAAAATAGTAGAAAATTGCCAAAAAATACTAAATAATTAGAGTAAGTAGGAAATTAGGTTTTTATAATATTCCATAAAAGAAAAGAAAAAAAATATAAAAGAAAACACATAAAAAATAATTAAATATCGGAAAATACAAAATATATATAGGTATAATAAACTGGGCCAATTGAGATCCAATTGTTTGGCCCAGTGCATTGGCCCAGCGAATTGGCCCGTCTGATTCCCGCGAGATTTAATCTCCACCGTTCAACAGGCTGAATCCAACGGTGGAGATATTTTGGTTGAATTAATTAGTTAATTAAATAAGTGAATTAATCTTAGCCGTTCAGTTGAGGTGATCTAACGGATGATGGCTTAAGGCCTCATATGCCCCCTAAACGGGGTCGTTTTAGTAACGTCTCTTCTGAGCCGTTGATCTTTACCAATCCAACGGCCCAGATTACCTAAGATGGCCGGCCTATAAAAGGCCCTTGTCTGAATGAGACGGCCATTCTCTTCAAACCCTAAACGAGACTCCCCCCTCTTCTCTCATCTTCTTCATTGCCTTCATCCAGAGCACCTTAAACGGCCATGGCGGCCACCACTCCACGGTGGTCGCCGGCCACCCCCAACCCCTCTCCTCTCTCTTCTTCTTCTCCTTCTTCTTTTTCACCGCCTGAAACCCTAAAATAAACTCCTCTCCCAGAACTCCGGTCACCGGAATCTATGCCGGTGACCACCAAACAACGAGGATCCACTTCAAACCAATGCCAATCGGACCGCCTTGGTCCGATCTACCCAACCCTACCGCTCACTCCCTTCAAATATACCCGTAGCTCCTCGAATATTCCAAAGAAGGTCGTCGGAACCCTAACTCCGGCGACCCCCAAAAATTAAACTACCCAAAGACCATGTCTTTTACCATCCCCAAACACCCCCACAAACTCAGAGACCCAAAAGGCTTTGTCTTGAAGCCAAACAGTCGAAAACAGAAAGAAATTCAGAAAAAGAGATTAAAAAAAAATAGAATAAAGAAGAAAAGCTCGTGAGAGAGTGAAGAAAATAAAAAGGGGATTAGGGAAAGCTTGGGGGACAGACCCCGCTAAGCTAAGTGCCCTATTCCCTCTGTGTTCTTTTTTTTTACTCTTTTGTTCTTTGTTTATTTGCTTTGCATGCCTTCTCTGATTGTGTGTCTCGCATGTTAGTTTAGGGTTTGTTCGGTTTGATCTTATGTTTCTTCTCTTTCTGCCTATCTTCTTTCGCTTCAATTTGTCTTGTATATCCTCACATGTTAATCTGTTTTCCTTCTAAATCTTAACTAGTTCTTCTCAATATGTTAGTTATAGGATTTTTGTATCTGTTTCTTTTCCTTTTCTGATTAACGCTTTGTCCATGATTTGGCTCTGGTTGATTATGTTCTCATGATTCTATAGTTTATTTCATATCTCTGTGCAAGTTGCTCTGATAATTAGTCTTAAGGCTTCTTAGCTTGCTCCTCTTTAGCATGTTAATGATGAGATCCTGTTATTTGTCATGTTAATCCCATGGTTCTTTACTCTAAGTTCGAATATCTCATCTTTCTTTGACCTATTGACTGTTAGTTCCTGATTCATATCGAAAGCATGACTATTATTCTTCACATGTTTAGCTATTAGTCTCATGCTTTCCCTGTCCCATTGGTTTATCATGATTCTAGGATTAGAGCTTGAAAGTGGATCCTAATTGTCATCCATGTGTTAGTCTGAACCATGTTGATTGCTTATGAAAGCCTGTGCTTATGTGTGTAATTGTGCTATGAATTCTAAAGGTTCTGAAATTGATCAAACTTTCATGTGACTTGAATTGGTAATAACTAGGTATGAATTGACATGAATTTACACTGCATCACATACAATCTGATGGAATGAGTTAGTTGACTAAAATTCAACCATATCTACTGTTTTCTCTGAATTTGAGTTGATTAATGCATGTTTCTTGGATCATATGTGTTTCTGTATGCAATTCATGTTAAGAATGCTTAAGTTTTGCTAGATTTTGCTTCTTATGAATGTCTGATTAATCACTTGAGCCTTAGGTGAATTGGTTTGTAGCTGTTAGTGCTAGGCTTCATAAAATTGGCTAGTTTTTAAATAGTTAAAATTGAAAATGAACAAAATTAGGCTATAAGTTAAATAATTGGCCTAAGAATGGTCAACCTTGCAAAGGGTTGACCTATTCTATAAGGCCCTAACACACAGCCCACTTTAAAAGTGGCTGGTTGTGCAAAATGGCTATGTATGCAAATGCAGACTAGCCCAGGCTCTCTTTAGAGCCCTGAACAGCAAAGTGGCCAAACCTGTAAAGGTTTTGGGCCCAGCTGTTCAGTAATTGGCTTTAATAGCCAAAGCTAAGTCTCAACTTGAGACTGGCTAGATTTTAAAGAGTTACTTTTAATAATAAAGCAGGCTATGCCTGCAATTAGCTTTAAATGGGAATAATTGGTCTTAATTGACTGGAATTAGTCTAAAATAGGCTAAAATTGAAATAAGTCCTTAAGTCAAAAGTGGCCAGCCCTTAAATACCAATGCAAGGGCTGGCTATTAGTTAAATAGGTTCAAAAGAGGTTGAAACTTAACCTAGGTAGGTCTAGTAAATCAGCGCAGTGCCCTTAGGGGCACAATTGGGAGTTAAAAAGGTAAATTAGTAAATAGTTAGAACCTAAGAGGGTAAGGGAGTCCTTTATACCCCTGATTTCTGCAATTTTGCAGAGATTTAAGGGTATAATGGTCTCCCTAAAAAGGAAAATCTGTAAAAATCTCAAACCCCTAAGGTCACATTGGTAAAAAGCCCCTAAAAGGAATCTTTAGAACCTTCCAGCACATGCTGGAAGGATTTCTGTTAACAGAAATTGGGGCTAAAGTGTATATTTCATAATTTTAAGAGGGGAGAAGTGGGATTAAATCCCAAACTTCCTCCCCAAGTTATCAGCCCTTACCACAACTATAAATACTTCTAGAAAAGGGCTGAAAAGGGGTTCCAATTCTAAGCAATCTGAAATATATATATCTAGGCTGATTAAATACAGTAGTTTTGAGAGTGAAATAGCAATAGAATAGAAGTGTTCTTCTGGTATTTTTTGAAGCGAGCACTTGGTTTAACTTCTTATGGTTCTGGGTTTTTGCTCTAATCATCTGGAATTCTATTTGCTGTTGGCTGTGGTGTTCTGTTGTCGTGTGTCTTCTACCACTGTTGCATTGTTTTGCTTGAGTCCATTGCTGCTTCACTTACTTGATCCCCTTAGACTCATTGGCCTTTCTTCGTGATTCAGGTACATCTCTTTTCGTTTGAAGCTGTAATGGAAGTTGATTGAATGAAAAATGAAGACTCAGTTATTTATACAATGCTGGTTTGTGGATTTTTTTTATATAGTTTAATGTTAATTAGTTTAAGATTCAGCTCACTTATTGTATGATGTAGTAGCTGAAGAACATAAACACAAGAGATGTAATAGCTTAGCAATAGTAGTAGTATAGTAGTATTAGTGATTAGTACCTCACCTAGTTAATTAGGTAAACTCTCTAAAACAAAGTAAAGTGGCTATCACATAAGTCGATAATAACATAGCTCTTTAGAGGAGGTTATCAATATGCTCACGTAGTTAGCTTATTTCATCGATATCCAGATCCAAATGAGTTAGAATAAGAAATAATCAATGAAGTAACGTTAAGGTAAAATTGGTTTTGGGAACATCAAATAAATCTGGCTCATATCGGTATTAGTAATTGATCACATTTAAGTTCAAAAGGAGATTAATGATTAGAGAGTATAATAGCTCATCAGCAACTGGGTAATATGGTACTAAAAATGGAAGTGATTAGTAAAATCCAATGATAAGATCTAATGCAAATTTCATAGTCGTTTAGTGTAGTAGTCTGGTAATCATAGTAAGTAATTAGACTATAGATCATACATCACATAGCTAAACTATTTATTATTGATTTCCTAGTTTAAAAACTTCATTGTTAATATATGTTAGTTCTCAAAAACAAGGATAAAAGTAGTCTGTTAATTTAGTTCTCTCATTAATTAGTTGTAATCATAGAATTAATATTGATCTATTGTACAGTGAGCTTCTCTTTTAATAAATAAGGTGTAATTCAATTTTCAAGTCTATATGTTTGTTTATTTATGAATTCTTCATTTCTATCTTTTGTCACTGCTGTTTCAATCCAGTTTGGGCCCTGTGTAACTTTGGGCCTGAACTATCCTTCAAAGACGATTAGTTTGTTGATTGGAAGCCTGAAGACTGTCTGGGCTTCAAGGCCTGGGCTGGCCCCCTTTTGCGAATGTATTTAAATAAAGACGAAGACCAGGCCCATCAAATAACAGATTTCAGCAAGGCCTGGAATATTTATCGTTTAAGGCAAGAACAAATATAGAAAACTTAGCCAAATATTAGTATCCTTTAATAAAAATTGGGATGAGCCTCGCCCGAATAACAAACACCGGGGCCCCCATTTAGTAATAGAATAACATAGTATAACCGGAGAGGCTAATAGCGAATTCCATAGCCTCTCCCAAAGTTAAAAGCCGATATAGACTATCTTTAGGCGCGATTTTAATATACTTTCCTATGAATGAGTGTGCACCTGGTGCGACTCAAATCCAAATCTCGGTAAAGCTGAAATACACCAAAAGTCATAGGCGTACTGGTTGCGGTATGACTCGAGGTGTGTTTTCGCGATATCGCAAATTCCTAAAAAATAATATTTAACGTAAAAGCACATTATGTTGTTAAAACCTATAATTGAGTCAAACAAAAGTCAAGAACGACAGTGGAGCGACCGTGCTAAAACCATGGAATCCGGGAATGCCTAACACCTTCTCCCGGGTTAACAGAGTTCCTTATCCGGATCTTTGCTTCGCATACATTTTTAAGAGTCAAAATTCCTCGGATTCGGGATTAACCGGTGACTTGGGACACCATTATCATTCCCAAGTGGCGACTCGATTAATCTCTAATAAAATCCCGAACCGATTGTCCTTTAATTGGAAAAACTCCTTCCCTTACGTTATTTTATCCGTTCCGGGTATTTGAGTGTCGGGGTATACCCTACGAGCGTATTTATATGCTATTACTGTTGGGGTAGTAAAAAGGGAGGTGTGACAGCTCTGGCGACTCTGCTGGGGAATCAACCCCGAACTTCGGTTTCAGGGTTTAAGAACTCGAGCTCCTTAGAACTGCCGTTCGCGTTTTTGTTTGACTTCATTATATGATTCGAACAACATGCTATGTGCTTTATCGCTTTTGATATTATGTGAACTGTATATAAAACTGTGCCGAAAACCCTTCTCTCTTCTCCTCCGGGGATGTGCTTACTAGTTGAGACTCCCCTTTCTGTTAAATGTCACCTTAAATTAAGAAAAACAGAGGCCGGATAAGTTACAAAGCCGATTGACTCCGCGGGTCACCGGTACGTAGGCCCCTCCTCGATTCGAGTTGTCCGCTCGGGTACACGGTCTAGCAATCTATGAAACCGTAAGATTTTGAACATAGGTCTAGGACGATTATTTGCATCATATTTGACTTAGCGGACTCAACACAGGGGTTGGGTCCGTCTAGGACAGGTGACCCGGTATTGAAAAGACCGAGCATGTTATGTGTTGCATTTATTGTCCTTGATCGTTATGCGGACCGGCAAAAATCCCGAGGATAGAAAAATTGTTGAAAAAGAAAAAGAGAGAGAGAGGAAAATAAGATTTGTAAGAAATAGGTACCCGGAAAATTCGAAAATTGGAAAAAAAAGGTGGAACATTTTTGTTGAAATAAATGGTCAAATAATCTAACCGAACTACGCAGGATTGATTCTCGCCATTAGGTGGGATACGTAGGCAACCCTTAAACGGGTCCAACCACAGTTTTTAGAAAAAAAACCAAAAAAGATTTTCTTTTCAAATAATCGAGGTGATTGCTATTTTTGGAAATGGCCGAATGTTCCGAAAGGACGCCGGAAGGCTGTTTTGGCAAAAATGGCCACTTCGAAAGTCATTTTTCTTTTCTTTTCTTCAAAAATTGAAAACTTGCATTGAAAAAAAAAAGGATTTTCCTTTTTCTAAATAAAATTGCCTTAATAAATGTGCAGGACGAGCACGATGATGAATGAACATTTTTCCCTAAATAAAATCCCCTTGGAGCTGAAATTATGGTGGCAAGACATGGGATCCGATGGTCAAGACTGGGTCAAAAAGTACTTAAAAGGCCTTACGAGGTTATTAGACATGGTTCCTCGGGGTGATGTGATTAGAGCGTTGGTCACGTTTTGGGATCCGGCACACAACGTATTTCATTTCCCAGATTTTGAACTTACCCCAACTGTGGAGGAGATTGCCTTCTACATCGGGAAGACTGAGGTCCCGCTAAAAGGAAAATACCCGGTATCTCCGAGGACGGTAACAGTACATCGCTTCCTCAACTCTTTGAAAATTGCCCGGAATGTTCACAATGAAGATTTGGCCAATGGGTTTTGCTCCTTAAGCTTCATCTACAGTAGGTTTGGACATGTTGGGGGTTTCAATGACCTCACCAACAAGTTATGTTGTAAGTCCAACCGAGCGAAATGGGAAGAACACCGGAGGTTTGCATTTTTGGTAGCATTTCTCGGAATTGTCGTATTCCCGAGGAAGGATGGACATATCAACATAAAAGTTGTCGGAGTAGCTACCACACTGATAGTACAAGATAACTGTACTCTGGCCCCAATGATTGTTGCGGACATCTACCGTGCTCTGACTGCGTGCAAAGCCGGGGCTAGCTTCTTCGAAGGGTGTAACTTGATCTTGCAAATCCGGCTAATTGAGCATCTATGCCACCATCCTTCGTACTCAAGCTATGGTTCGGCCGAACGGACATGTTTGGAAGAGTTCAATACGAGGACAAAAGAAGTAAAGTTGCCGGAGGGAGTCCAAGGTTGGATTGTGTATCTTCGATCACTAACTGACGGTCAAATCGATTGGACGTATGACCGGTTACCTCTTGACGAGGTGATATACATGCCAACGGAGGGATCGCCATTTTTGATCATGGGTTTGAAGAGTATACAACCTTATGCCCCATACAGAGCTCTGCGACAGTTGGGTCGGTGTCAAATTATTCCGAGAGATGGGGATCTCAGTGTACAAGCTGTGGAGATTGGTCCAGACGGGCAATTCCCGGAAGCAAAAATCCGGCAAATCTGGAATGAGTGCCAAAATTTGAAAATTGATACTTGTGTGCCGAATAGAGCAAAGGGAGAGATATCACTTGGATATTCCACATGGTACCGACGAGGGGTTGAACACGAACGTCTTTCAAAGAGACCTCACTTGCAAGACCTTATAGAGCAATCCGAGGAGAATCAGAAATGGGTGGCCAAGGAAAAAAATACAAGGCAAAAATCAGTCTGTTGGAGGATAAATTGAGAAATCTCCATTTCGAAAGCGGTTTACAAGCAGCATCCGATGAAGTGGAGAAGAAACAGCTGAAGAAACAAAATGATATGTTGAAGGCTCAAATGGCTCAAATGAAAATTGCATCCGAGACCCCAGTTCGCTCAGCCCGGGATGAAAAGTTAATTGAGATTCTACGACGCAAAGTAAATGACTATAGCTTCGATTTGGACAAAGCTGAAAAAGAGTTGGTCAGGGCTCGGAAGCAAATGGACAGAGACGTTGAGGAAAGAGCCAAGTTGGTTCGACAACTACAAGAGAAGCACGATTTTGAGGTAGCTCAGCTTAGAAAAAAAATAATTTCAGCCACGGTCAAGAGTAACAAGATCGTCAAAGATCTTGAAGAAGAGAGAGAACACTGTTACACGACTATGGCTAGATTAGAATTGGAGCTGCAACAAGTGCAAAAAGACAACCAACATACCTTGGATGCTCGCACTCAACAAATAAGCCGGTTATTGCAAGAAAAAGGGGTCATCAGAGAAAAGATTGTTCGCATTGCCCAATACATCACCCGGAAGACTCAACTGTGTGAAGATATGTCTCGAAGGACCTTTGTATCTGCAGTGAAGTTCTTCGTGCAACAAGTCATGGCTGACCTAGATAGGCTCCAAAGGGGATTAGCATATAGACCCGCGGCAAGGCCGAACAATGCCTCGCAGGCACTAGGTGCATTAATGTACTCATAGGGCATGCATCATCTTTTATATTTTTTTTCTTTTAAAACATCACCTTGTAATCAATGTTTTGGATTATCAATGAAAAAACAAGTGTTGTTATCAATTCTTTTGCTTTATGTTATTTTCTTTAAATTCGCTAGGCTAATAAATAGGAACGTAATTATGAAAATGACAAGGAAAAAGAGGGAAAAAGAAAAAGCAAGAAAAGAAAAAGGAAAAAAAAAGAAGAAGAAAAGAAAAAAACAAGAAAAAGATAAAAAGAAAAGAAAAAGAAGAAAAGAAAAAAAAAGAAAGGAAAAGAAAGGAAAAGAAAGAAAAGAAAAGAGCGGAAAAGAGAAAAGTGAGTGGTCCAAATGAGCAGCGGCCGGGATGATGCATAACGACTCGAGCAAATGTGTTTGTTTTTAAAGTCGTTGCATTTTATTCATGCGCTAACAACTAACGGGTGTTGATGCTTGTGAGTCCAGATTCTCTAGGCAACTGGCATTCTGGCTACCCATCCATACAACACCAGATACAAAAAGATGACAAAGGCTGTGTCCCAGGAAATTGAGGCAACTATTGTGGATCCTGCTCACGAAGAAGAGATTGTGGATGTGGCAGGAATGAAGGAGGAAATGTACAAGCTGAGGCAGCAGATGGCCGAGATGTACCAGGCCTGGTCTAGAGGTCAACCACTACCAGCCTACCCTGCCAACCCCGCATATGTTCCTCCGGCCAACCCCAACCCTGAACCACCTACAATGAACTCATCCTCCACCTACCCCGATTACCCTCACTACTATGCCTCCACCTCCCAGATACCACCACCTTCAGCCAAGCAAGCACCACCTCACATACCACAAGTTGCTCCTGTGTATGTGGCACCTCCACCCGCTGCTATGCACAAATCCTCCAGTGAACCGATGTTTCATATACATGATCCTCACTACTACCCACCAGAGCCAACTTTCAGACAACATGAGTCTCATGCTCCGTTGATAGAAACAAGTGAAGAAAGAATTGCTAAGAGTGCCGGGCAGGAAGAAATGGCCAGAAAAGTGAAAAGTTTGGAGAATGCTTTCCGCACTATGCAAGGTCTAGGAGGGCAGGTGAGTGTAGCCTACAAAGACCTGTGTCTATTCCCTGAGGTGCAGCTTCCCGTGGGATTCAAGTTGCCAAAATTCGACATGTATAGCGGACACGGGGATCCGGTAGCTCATCTCAGAGGATACTGTAGCAAGATGAGAGGTGCGGGAGGTAAAGATGAATTATTGATGGCGTACTTCAGCCAGAGTCTGAGTGGTTCAGATTTAGAGTGGTATACCCGACAAGACCATACAAGGTGGTTCGTGTGGGATGACCTTGCGCAAGCCTTTTCCAGTCACTTTCAGTACAACTTAGAGATCATACTTGACAGGTTATCCCTTACAAAAATGGAGAAGAAGCCAGGGGAAAGCTTTAGAGAATTCGGTTTCAGATGGAGGGAGCAGGCCGCGAGAGTAGATCCACCCATGAAGGAGGGGAAGATGGTGGATTGTATTCTGCAGGCTTTGGAGCCTACATACTACGGTCATCTAGTGTCGGCGATTGGGAAGAGTTTCAATGAAGTCGTGAAAATGGGAAGCTTTGTGGAGGAAGGTTTGAAGACAAATAAAATCATGAGTTTTTCGGCCATCAAGGCCACCAATCAAGCTATACAAACTGGAAACGGGGGAGTAATGGGAAAGAAGAAGAAGGAAGAGGTAGCAACTGTAGAGAGCAGGCCATGGAGTCGCAACCCACATTATAACCCACCAAGACCCTACCGCCAACACCCACCAAGCCCGTCAACTCCATATAATCCACCACCACCATCTTACCCGCCAAACCCCTACAACACACCAAGCCCATATAACCCACCACCACCACCATACCCACCAACAGTCCCATATTACCACCACCCACAAGCCCAAGCCTACCCACCACCACCACCCCATGTGTGGAGAGCCCAAGCTCCACACAATGTTTACCATACCCAGAACACATACCCAACCTCTAAACCTTACAGAAACCAAAATAGGCCCAGGCCGGACTCTGAGTGGAGAAACAAGGCAAGAAAAACATTCACCCCTCTCGGGGAATCATATACCAGCCTTTATCATAGGTTGAAAGAGTTGGGGATGTTAAGCCCAGTTGCACCTAAAGTTCCAAACCCACCCCCGAAGAACCTTGATCCTTCTGTTAGATGTGAATACTGTTCGGGAACATTGGGCCATGATACCGAAAAATGTTGGCAGTTAAAGAATGCCATTTAGGATCTCATTGATGATAGGAGAATTGAAGTTCGGGCTCCAGAAGCCCCGAACATTACCCAGAATCCGCTGCCAAATCACCACGAGACACACATGATAGAATTGGTGCAAGGTGATAGCAGTCAAAAACCATCTCAGGCTGTGATGATGATAAAGTCAAGTGGTAAGGTAGAGAAGGAAGCTGTGAAAGAGAAAGCGATTGTTGAGAAACCAACAGGAAAGCTAGTAGTGGTGGAAGGTTTGAAAGTGGTAGTGCCAGGCGCAAAGACGATTGTGACTGTGAAAGGCGCAAGTGCAGAGCCAGTAATTATAAAGCCGGTAGTGCAAATGCCGGTGGTGAGTACAAAGACTGTACCATGGAACTATAACAAGGTAGCAGTAGTTTATAAGGGAAAAGAGGTGTCTGGGGAAGTTAACGAAACCCATGGTCTCACCCGGTCTGGGAGATGCTTTGCTCCGGAGGAATTGAGAAAAATGAAAGCAGTAAAAGAGAGCCAATTGAAGAAACCAGCGTCAGAAGAGGAAGCGGAGGAATTCCTCAAGAAGATGAAGTCACAAGATTACTCAGTAGTTGAGCAGTTGAGGAAGACCCCTGCCCAAATCTCTTTGCTATCTTTGCTAATACACTCAGAAGAGCACAGGAGGGCTCTGATGAAGATTCTAAATGAGGCTCATGTTCCGGAAAAGATTTCAGTTTGCCACTTGGAAAAGATCACCAACAAAATCTTCGAGTCTAATAGGATCACATTCTCTGATAAAGAGTTGCCTGTGGAAGGAACTGAGCACAATAAGGCACTGTACCTTACGGTAAAGAGTGAAGAGTCATTAGTGACCAGGGTATTGATAGACAACGGATCAAGCGCTAACATTTGCCCGCTGTCTACTTTGGGGAAGCTAAACATCAGTCCGGACAGAATCCGGAAGAACAGTATAAACGTGAGAGGATTTGACGGCGGAGGTAAAAACACATTGGGAGATATTATTTTGGAGGTGACTATCGGTCCTGTTGATTTCACTATGGAATTCCAGGTGCTCGACATTGTTGTGTCATATAACTTGTTGTTAGGCCGACCCTGGATTCATGCGGCCAAGGCAGTACCATCTTCTTTACACCAGATGGTCAAATTTGAGTGGGAACAGCAGGAGATTGTAGTCCATGGGGAAGAAAATGCTTGTAATGTGGTGACACCGTTTGATGATGCTGACGGGGATAGAGGTCCTTGGGTCTACCAAGTGACAGATGCTATTGTGGTAAACAGAATTGCTGAAGGTGAGAAGTTGCCGATTCCTATGATGGCACCAACTGCTGTGATGGTTGCCAAAGAGATGCTTAGAAACGGATTTGCACCAGGGAAGGGATTGGGCAAAACATTGCAGGGAGTTATTCAGCCGGTTCAGCTTCCAGAAAACAAAGGTACATTCGGCTTAGGGTTCAAACCCACCTTTGCCGACATCCAAAGGGCCTCAAAAGCCCAAAAGAACTGGACCTTGCCCAAACCCATACCCAAATTATCCGACACCTTCATCAGGCCTGGTACAAAATATCAACCATCTGCTGCGACAAAGTGCATTGAGACCCAACTTGATGAAGAAATGCTGAGTTTTGAGAAGATGTTTTGGGAGGTGAATATGGTTGAAGTAGGGGAAGGCACAAGCAAAATGGATGTGCAGTTTGTGGGACCTGGAATCATGTTGAACAATTGGGAAGCTACTCATTTCCCTATCAGGAAGGAGTCTTGGTAGTTAGCTCCAAAATTTCATCATTGCTTTCCCAAAAGTTGTTATTTTTATAGTTTTCCCATCCCCCTCATGAAAAGAAAATCACCATGTATCCCGAACTTTGTTCGTTTCTTTTATCAATGAAATGCAGTTTTTCCTTTTTCTTCACTTTTGCCTTATTTTTCTTTATTTTTTTCCTTTTGTACAGTTTTGCATGTGTTGATTCCAATGCCATGTCATGCGTGAAGGATTCTAGACCCAGTTCTGACAATCACGTTACTATACAAGAAATCGAGGAAGATAGTGAAATAGAATGTGAGGATGAGGAAGCCTTGGAGGAAATAAGCAAGGACATGAAACAATATGAGGAAAAACCCAAACCGAATCTAAGTGATACGAAATCTGTAAATTTGGGGAGCGAAGAGGATGTCCGAGAAACAAAGATTAGTGTACATTTGGAGGCACCCCTCAGGGATGAATTGATAAGGTTGTTACATGAATTTAAGGACATCTTTGCCTGGTCCTATGATGACATGCCCGGACTTAGCACCGATTTGGTGGTACACAAGTTGCCTATCTATTCTGAATGCTGGCCGGTAAAGCAAAAGCTGAGGAAATTCAAAACGGACATTAGTGTGAAGATAAAAGAAGAGGTGAATAAGCAGTTTGAGGCAAAGGTCATAAGAGTTACCAAATACCCCACCTGGTTGGCAAATGTTGTGTCGGTCCCGAAGAAAGATGGAAAAACCAGAGTGTGTGTAGATTATAGAGACCTCAACAAAGCCAGTCCGAAGGATGACTTCCCAATGCCAAACATCCACATATTGATCGACAATTGTGCCAAGCATGAAATCGGTTCATTTGTGGATTGTTATGCCGGTTATCACCAGATCCTTATGGACGAAGAAGATGCTGAGAAAACGGCCTTCATTACACCTTGGGGAACATATTATTACAGAGTAATGCCGTTTGGATTGAAAAATGCCGGGGCAACTTACATGAGGGCAATGACCACAATGTTCCACGATATGATGCATCGAGAAATTGAGGTGTATGTGGACGATGTCATCATAAAGTCCAGAAAACAACCTGATCATGTGAAAGATTTGAGGAAGTTTTTCCAAAGACTCCGGAGGTACAATTTAAAGCTCAATCCTGCGAAGTGTGCCTTTGGAGTACCTTCAGGGAAGTTACTGGGGTTTATATTGAGTCGGCGAGGTATTGAGTTGGATCCATCAAAGATCAAGGCTATTCAAAGTCTACCTCCGCCGAAGAACAAGAAGGAGGTCATGAGTTTACTAGGAAGGTTGAATTACATTAGTCGATTCATTGCTCAACTGACATCAACATGTGAGCCGATTTTCAAGTTGTTGAAGAAAGATGCAGCAGTGAAATGGACCGACGAGTGTCAGGAAGCCTTTGACAAGATCAAGGAATATTTGGCCAATCCTCCAGTGTTAGTTCCTCCAGAACCAGGGCGACCTCTGATTTTGTATCTGACAGTGCTTGATAACACCTTTGGTTGTGTACCGGGTCAGCACGACGAGACAGGCAAGAAAGAACAAGCCATATATTACCTCAGTAAGAAGTTTACATCCTACGAGGTGAAATATACTCAACTTGAAAGAACTTGTTGTGCGTTGATTTGGGTAGCTCAGAAGTTAAAGCATTATTTGTCAGCATATACCACATACTTGATATCACGGCTGGATCCTCTGAAGTACATATTTCAGAAGCCTATGCCTACAGGAAGACTGGCCAAATGGCATATTTTGCTCACAGAATTTGACATTATCTATGTGACTCGTACGGCAATGAAGGCACAAGCTATTGCAGACCACTTAGCTGAGAATCCGGTGGATGATGAGTATGAACCATTGAAGACGTACTTTCCGGACGAAGAGGCAATGATTGTCGAGGAAATGGAGCAAGAGGAGAGACCACGATGGAAAATGTACTTTGACGGAGCCGTCAACAGCAAGGGCGTTGGTATCGGAATGGTACTCATTTCAAGTACGGGTCAACACTATCCCGTCACAGCTCAGCTTCGATTGACTCGGATCTCTTGCTACACCAAATTCAAGGGGAATGGGAGATACGAGATTTGAAATTGATACCTTATCGGTATTGTTTGCACGAGTTGTCTCAAAGATTCCAGTCGATAGAATTCAAGCACATCCCGAGAATTCACAATGAGATCGCAGATGCTTTGGCCACATTGTCCTCTATGTTGCATCATCCGGACAAGACATATATAGATCCACTCCAGATCCAAATCCGAGATCAAAATGCTTATTGCTTCGCTGTGGAAGAAGAGTCGGATGGAGAGCCGTGGTATCATGATATCAGAGAATACTTGAAAGCTGGCAAATACCCGGAGCAAGCCACTGGAGACCAGAAGAGAGCCATCAGGCGTCTATCCAATGGATTTTTCCTCAGTGGAGGAGTGGTATACAAAAGAACACTAGATCTGGGCTTATTGCGGTGTGTGGATGCACAACAAGCAGATGAAATCATGATTGAAGTACATGCCGGAGTGTGCGGACCCCACATGAGCAGATATGTTTTAGCGAAGAAGATTTTGAGAGCTGGGTACTATTGGCTCACTATGGAGCGTGATTGTATCAGGTATGTAAAGAAATGCCACCAATGCCAGGTACATGGGGATCTGATTCACTCCCCACCTTATGAGTTGCATACAATGTCAGCACCTTGGCCCTTTGTTGCTTGGGGCATGGATGTCATCGGCCCAATAGATCCAGCCGCTTCTAATGGGCATAGGTTCATTTTGGTTGCAATTGATTATTTCACCAAGTGGGTTGAAGCAAAGACGTTCAAGGCGGTGACGAAGAAAGCGGTGGTGGATTTTGTGCATGAGAATATTATATGCCGATTTGGAATTCCCAAGGTGATTATCACGGACAATGGAGCCAATTTAAACAGTCATCTCATGGCGGAAGTTTGTGAAAGATTTAAGATCACACACCGCAATTCCACACCTTACAGGCCAAAGGCGAATGGTGCAATAGAGGCGGCGAATAAGAATATCAAGAAGATTCTCCGAAAAATGGTGGAGGGATCCAGGCAATGGCATGAAAAGCTACCCTTTGCTCTCATGGGTTACCGCACGACAGGTATGTACTTCTATCGGAACCACACCTTATACCCTGGTGTATGGAACAGAGGCTGTTATACCCGCAGAAATAGAAATACCGTCATTACGGATCATAGCCGAAGCTGAGATAGATGACGATGAAGGGGTAAAATCCCGTTTGGAACAGTTGAGTTTGATTGATGAGAAGAGGTTGGTCGCGGTTTGCCATGGGCAGTTGTATCAACGAAGAATGGCCAGAGCATATAATAAGAAGGTACGACCGCGAAAGTTTGAAGTCGGACAGCTTGTTTTGAGGCGTATCTTACCGCATTGGGCTGAGGCGAAGGGCAAGTTTGCGCCAAATTGGCAGGGACCGTTTTTGGTATCACGGGTGTTGTCCAATGGAGCATTGTATTTAACGGATGTTGAAGGAAAGTGCGTAGAGACTGCTATCAATTCAGATGCAGTCAAAAGATACTATGTATGATTCCTTTTCAATTATGTGTTTTGTATTTTGTTGTGATTTTGGAATTGAAATGACGAAGGCATTTTATTCTCTATCCAAACACTTTATCCTTTGATAACCCCTTTGAGCCTTAATGAATAAATTCTTTCATATCCCTCTCTCGGAATCGCTTTAGTGCAATAAGATCGAAATTGCCAAAATGAAAAATGAAATGATGGAAAAATGAAATGAAAAAAAAATGAAAAAAAATGATGAAAAAAAGAGAAAAAGACAAAGAAATCGGGAAAAAGTCAAAAAGAAATCCATCTAACTAATGAAGTTGGATGAACTACGTCTGACTTGATCCCGAAAGGGTACGTAGGCAGCCTCTCTGAGGTTCAGTCACAATAAAGAAAAATCTAAAAATTCCTCACATATTGAAACTGGGGCAGAAGTTATGTTTAATAATTCCGAGAGTTGTAAATATTTTTGAACCCTCGTGAAATTTTGAGCCTTTATACCTTTCTTTCTTAACCCATCCAATAGCCACGTTACAGTCCAAAGAAAGACCTTCTGATCGATTCCGAAATGATAACAAATACAACGAAGGAGGAGTGAAGCATCGGATAATACCCGTGGTACAGAAAACAAAATACAAAAAGGAAAAATGAAAAAAATGAAAAATGAGAGAGTCTCATCAGTGAAAACCCTAACCGGCACTGTGAGGCGATTGTGAGTCTGAGAGGAATAAAATGAGAGAGTCTCATCAGTGAAAACCTTAATCGGCACTGTGAGATGATTGTGAGGTTGAGAGAATAAATGAGAGAGTCTTATTGGTGAAAACCTTTCGAGGCACCGTAGGACGATCGTGAGGACTACCAGAAAAAGAGAAAATGCAGCAAAAAATAGTATCGGTTTGGGCCGAAGGCAATTCAGAGTCGGAATAATGATTGGAACGAACTGGGTCAGAGTTTAAATACATGGCATGGTCAGCAGAATCAGCCAGCGAATACCCAGATAAGTTCTATCATCTCTCCAAAGCACCCTTACCTTTCTTTCATTTTTCTACATTTCATTGTTTACCTTTGAGAGCTAACTACCAGCTCCTGATAACGAAAGCTTGAAACAACACTGGGTCAGAAAGAAGGAAGATTTGGGAAGGAAATAAGGAAGCTTGGCAAACATGGCCAAAGGAAAAGAAAACAAAACAAAAATGGAAAAAAGAGAAAATACAAAAAGAGTCAGCAAGGGATAAGCAGTTGAAGTTGCACAACATGAGAAAAGCAAAAACAAAGGAAGCAATAAGAAGCGGGGACGGCAGATGCCAGTTGCCAGCGGTTTATATCTAATAAATTTTGTTTCATGCAGGAACAAATTGTCTCTAATCACTTTAAAGTGCATGTGACCAATGTGGAAAATGGAAAACACAAAAAGAGAAAGTTCGCCAAATAAGTGGAGAAATTCACAGGCAAGAGATAATTGGTAAAAGAAAATACCAAAAAGAGGAAGGTAACATCTTTTAAAATCCACTCCCCAGTCCTCAGGCTGCGGGAATACATTTTTTGCATTGCACGTTTAAATTTCGTTAGGTGCCCACCTTCTAATACGGGAATATTTTTCTGCATTCGCATTGCACGTTTAATTTCTGTTAGGTGCCCACCTTCAAATACGGGAATACTTTTCTGCATCGCATTGCACGTTTAAATTTCAGTTAGGTGCCCACCTTCTAATACGGGAATATTTTTCTGCATTCGCATTGCACGTTTAAATTTCAGTTAGGTGCCCACCTTCTAATACGGGAATATTTTCCGCATCGCATTGCACGTTTAATTTCAGTTAGGTGCCCACCTTCTAATACGGGAATACTTTTCTGCATTTGCATTGCACGTTTAATTTCTGTTAGGTGCCCACCTTCTAATACGGGAATACTTTTCTGCATCGCATTGCACGTTTAATTTCTGTTAGGTGCCCACCTTCGAATACGGGAATATTTTCCGCATCGCATTGCACGTTTAATTTATGTTAGGTGCCCACCTTCGAATACGGGAATATTTTCCGCATCGCATTGCACGTTTAATTTCGTTAGGTGCCCACCTTCTAATACGGGAATATTTTTCTCCATTCGCATTGCACGTTTAAATTCGTTAGGTGCCCACCTTCTAATACGGGAATATTTTTCCGCATTCGCATTGCACGTTTAAATTCGTTAGGTGCCCACCTTCTAATACGGGAATATTTTTCGCATTCGCATTGCACGTTTAATTTCTGTTAGGTGCCCACCTTCGAATACGGGAATACTTTTCGCATCGCATTGCACGTTTAATTTCGGTTAGGCGCCCACCTTCGAATACGGGAATATTTTCGCATCGCATTGCACGTTTAATTTCGTTAGGTGCCCACCTTCTAATACGGGAATATTTTACGCATCGCATTGCACGTTTAATTTCGTTAGGTGCCCACCTTCTAATACGGGAATACTTTTCGCATTTGCATTGCACGTTTAAATTCTGTTAGGTGCCCACCTTCTAATACGGGAAAACATTTCTACATCGCATTGCACGTTAATTTCTGTTAGGTGCCCACCTTCTAATACGGGAATATTTTTCTGCATCGCATTGCACGTTTAATTTCAGTTAGGCGCCCACCTTCAAATACGGGAATACATTTTTGCACATCATGGTTTATACAGCTAAAAGCCCACACTGGGGCAGAAAAAGAAAAAAAAAGGGTAGTTTGTTGTTTTGTTTTGAGCAGGTTCAGCTCGAGATCAAGGAAACAAGAAAATCAACAAAAAAAAAAGAGTCAGCATCAAAGAATACAAGATGCAAGATCAAGACAATACAAGAACACAAAATACCAGGCATTAGATAGGATTTTTGTAAATCATAAGACATAGCTTAGGCTAGCCTCTTTTGATCTTTACATAGTGTAATAAGGGGGTCAGCAAGCAAGTAACAGCATCAACAACAGTAAAATCGCAGCTTCATGGTAGTCCCAGCTACTAGACACTTCTGAATTACACTGACCCGATTCTCGTTTAGCCCGGGATATGTAGGCAACCTCTGAAGCGGCGAGCGGTCAAACTTTTCAAAGATGCTTCACACGGAATATGTAAATGTGCAAAAATCTCTCATTACTGCTCACTTGTCTTTGCACTGAAACTCTTCGTGTTCCCGAGCAAAGAGGGGCAGCTGTGAGCACATGATTTTTGCACTGAGCAATTAATTCCAAAATTAAAATAAGTATGTTTTGAGTGCAATTACTTGCTTTGTTTGGAATTTAGCTATATTTTTGTGTTTGAATAAGTAGAAATTAGAAGAAAATCAAAAAAATAGGCTAGGTAATTAATTTGTTAGATTTTAAGAAAATTAGCAAAAGTAGTGTTAAGTAGTGGAAATTAGGGAAAAATAGTAGAAAATTGCCAAAAAATACTAAATAATTAGAGTAAGTAGGAAATTAGGTTTTTATAATATTCCATAAAAGAAAAGAAAAAAAAATATAAAAGAAAACACATAAAAAATAATTAAATACCGGAAAATACAAAATATATATAGGTATAATAAACTAGGCCAATTGAGATCCAATTGTTTGGCCCAGTGCATTGGCCCAGCGAATTGGCCCGTCTGATTCCCGCGAGATTTAATCTCCACCGTTCAACAGGCTGAATCCAACGGTGGAGATATTTTGGTTGAATTAATTAGTTAATTAAATAAGTGGATTAATCTTAGCCGTTCAGTTGAGGTGATCTAACGGATGATGGCTTAAGGCCTCATATGCCCCCTAAACGGGGTCGTTTTAGTAACGTCTCTTCTGAGCCGTTGATCTTCACCAATCCAACGGCCCAGATTACCTAAGATGGTCGGCCTATAAAAGGCCCTTGTCTGAATGAGATGGCCATTCTCTTCAAACCCTAAACGAGACGCCCCCCTCTTCTCTCATCTTCTTCATTGCCTTCATCCAGAGCACCTTAAACGGCCATGACGGCCACCACTCCACGGTGGTCGCCGGCCACCCCCAACCCCTCTCCTCTCTCTTCTTCTTCTCCTTCTTCTTTTTCACCGCCTGAAACCCTAAAATAAACTCCTCTCCCAGAACTCCGGTCACCGGAATCTACGCCGGTGACCACCAAACAACAAGGATCCACTTCAAACCAATGCCAATCAGACCGCCTTGGTCCGATCTACCCAACCCTATCGCTCACTCCCTTCAAATATACCCGTAGCTCCTCGAATATTCCAAAGAAGGTCGTCGGAACCCTAACTCCGGCGACCCCCAAAAATTAAACTACCCAAAGACCATGTCTTTTACCATCCCCAAACACCCCCACAAACTCAGAGACCCAAAAGGCTTCGTCTTGAAGCCAAACAGTCGAAAACAGAAAGAAATTCAGAAAAAGAGATTAAAAAAAAGAGAGAATAAAGAAGAAAAGCTCGTGAGAGAGTAAAGAAAATAAAAAGGGGATTAGGGAAAGCTTGGGGGATAGACCCCGCTAAGCTAAGTGCCCTATTCCCTCTGTGTTCTTTTTTGTTACTCTTTTGTTCTTTGTTTGTTTGCTTTGCATGCCTTCTCTGATTGTGTGTCTCGCATGTTAGTTTAGGGTTTGTTCGGTTTGATCTTATGTTTCTTCTCTTTCTGCCTATCTTCTTTCACTTCAATTTGTCTTGTATATCCTCACATGTTAATCTGTTTTCCTTCTAAATCTTAACTAGTTCTTCTCAATATGTTAGTTATAGGATTTTTGTATCTGTTTCTTTTCCTTTTCTGATTAACGCTTTGTCCATGATTTGGCTCTGGTTGATTATGTTCTCATGATTCTATAGTTTATTTCATATCTCTGTGCAAGTTGCTCTGATAATTAGTCTTAAGGCTTTTTAGCTTGCTCCTCTTTAGCCTGTTAATGATGAGATCCTGTTATTTGTCATGTTAATCCCATGGTTCTTTACTCTAAGTTCGAATATCTCATCTTTACTTTGACCTATTGATTGTTAGTTCCTGATTCATATCGAAAGCATGACTATGATTCTTCACATGTTTAGCTATTAGTCTCATGCTTTCCCTGTCCCATTGGTTTATCATGATTCTAGGATTAGAGCTTGAAAGTGGATCCTAATTGTCATCCCTGTGTTAGTCTGAACCATGTTGATTGCTTATGAAAGCATGTGCTTATGTGTGTAATTGTGCTATGAATTCTAAAGGTTCTGAAATTGATCAAACTTTCATGTGACTTGAATTGGTAATAACTAGGTATGAATTGACATGAATTTACACTACATCACATACAATCTGATGGAATGAGTTAGTTGACTAAAATTCAACCATATCTACTGTTTTCTCTGAATTTGAGTTGATTAATGCATGTTTCTTGGATCATATGTGTTTCTGTATGCAATTCATGTTAAGAATGCTTAAGTTTTGCTAGATTTTGCTTCTTATGAATGTCTGATTAATCACTTGAACCTTAGGTGAATTGGTTTGTAGTTGTTAGTGCTAGGCTTCATAAAATTGGCTAGTTTTTAAATAGATATAACCTTAAAAAATCACAAAATAGGCTGTTAGTTAAATAATTGGCCTAAGAATGGTCAACCTTGCAAAGGGTTGACCTATTCTATAAGGCCCTAACACACGGCCCACTTTAAAAGTGGCTGGTTGTGCAAAATGGCTATGTCTGCAAATGCAGACTAGCCCAGGCTCTTTTCAGAGCCCTGAACAGCAAAGTGGCCAAACCTGTAAAGGTTTTGGGCCCAGCTGTTCAGTAATTGGCTTTAATAGCCAAAGCTAAGTCTCAACTTGAGACTGGCTAGATTTTAAAGAGTTACTTTTAATAATAAAGTAGGCTATGCCTGCAATTAGCTTTAAATGGGAATAGTTGGTCTTAATTGACTGGAATTAGTCTAAAATAGGCTAAAATTGAAATAAGTCCTTAAGTCAAAAGTGGCCAGCCCTTAAATACCAATGCAAGGGCTGGCTATTAGTTAAATAGGTTCAAAAGAGGTTGAAACTTAACCTAGGTAGGTCTAGTAAATCAGCAGTTCCCTTAGGGGCACAATTGGGAGTTAAAAAAGGTAAATTAGTAAATAGTTAGAACCTAAGAGGGTAAGGGAGTCCTTTATAGCCCTGATTTCTGCAATTTTGCAGAGATTTAAGGGTATAATGGTCTCCCTAAAAAGGGAAATCTGTAAAAATCTCAAACCCCTAAGGTCACATTGGTAAAAAGCCCCTAAAAGGAATCTTTAGAACCTTCCAGCACATGCTGGAAGGATTTCTGTTAACAGAAATTGGGGCTAAAGTGTATATTTCATAATTTTAAGAGGGGAGAAGTGGGATTAAATCCCAAACTTCCTCCCCAAGTTATCAGCCCTTACCACAACTATAAATACTTCTAGAAAAGGGCTGAAAAGGGGGTTCCAATTCTAAGCAATCTCAAATATATATCTAGGCTGATTAAATACAGTAGTTTTGAGAGTGAAATAGCAATAGAATAGAAGTGTTCTTCTGGTATTTTTTGAAGCGAGCACTTGGTTTAACTTCTTCTGGTTCTGGGTTTTTGCTCTAATCATCTGGAATTCTATTTGCTGTTGGCTGTGGTGTTCTGTTGTCGTGTGTCTTCTACCACTGTTGCATTGCTTTGCTTGAGTCCATTGCTGCTTCACTTACTTGATCCCCTTAGACTCATTGGGCTTTCTTTGTGATTCAGGTACATCTCTTTTCGTTTGAAGCTGTAATGGGAGTTGATTGAATGAAAAATGAAGACTCAGTTATTTATACAATGCTGTTTTGTGGTTTTTTTTTATATAGTTTAATGTTTATTAGTTTAAGATTCAGCTCACTTATTGTATGATGTAGTAGCTGAAGAACATAAACACAAGAGATGTAATAGCTTAGCAATAGTAGTAGTATAGTAGTATTAGTGATTAGTACCTCACCTAGTTAATTAGGTAAACTCTCTAAAACAAAGTAAAGTGGCTATCACATAAGTCGATAATAACAGAGCTCTTTAGAGGAGGTTATCAATATGCTCACGTAGTTAGCTTATTTCATCGATATCCAGATCCAAATGAGTTAGAATAAGAAATAACCAATGAAGTAACGTTAAGGTAAAATTGGTTTTGGGAACATCAAATAAATCTGGCTCATATCGGTATTAGTAATTGATCACATTTAAGTTCAAAAGGAGACTAATGATTAGAGAGTATAATAGCTCATCAGCAACTGGGTAATATGGTACTAAAAATGGAAGTGATTAGTAAAATCCAGTGATAAGATCTAATGCAAATTTCATAGTCGTTTTGTGTAGTAATCTGGTAATCATAGTAAGTAATTAGACTATAGATCATACATCACATAGCTAAACTGTTTATTATTGATTTCCTAGTTTAAAAACTTCATTGTTAATATATGTTAGTTCTCAAAAACAAGGATAAAAGTAGTATGTTAATTTAGTTCTCTCATTAATTAGTTGTAATCATAGAATTAATATTGATCTATTGTACAGTGAGCTTCTCTTTTAATAAATAAGGTGTAATTCAATTTTCAAGTCTATATGTTTGTTTATTTATGAATTCTTCATTTCTATCTTTTGTCACTGCTGTTTCAATCCAGTTTGGGCCCTGTGTAACTTTGGGCCTGAACTATCCTTCAAAGACGATTAGTTTGTTGATTGGAAGCCTGAAGACTGCCTGGGCTTCAAGGCCTGGGCTGGCCCCCTTTTGCGAATGTATTTAAATAAAGACGAAGACCAGGCCCATCAAATAACAGATTTCAGCAAGGCCTGGAATATTTATCGTTTAAGGCAAGAACAAATATAGAAAACTTAGCCAAATATTAGTATCCTTTAATAAAAATTGGGATGAGCCTCGCCCGAATAACAAACACCGGGGCCCCCATTTAGTAATAGAATAACATAGTAGAACCGGAGAGGCTAATAGCGAATTCCATAACCTCTCCCAAAGTTAAAAGCCGATATAGACTATCTTTAGGCACGATTTTAATATACTTTCCTATGAATGAGTGTGCACCTGGTGCGACTCAAATCCAAATCTCGGTAAAGCTGAAATACACCAAAAGTCATAGGCGTACTGGTTGCGGTATGACTCGAGGTGTGTTTTCGCGATATCGCAAATTCCTAAAAAATAATATTTAACGTAAAAGCACATTATGTTGTTAAAACCTATAATTGAGTCAAACAAAAGTCAAGAACGACAGTGGAGCGACCGTGCTAAAACCACGGAATCCGGGAATGCCTAACACCTTCTCCCGGGTTAATAGAGTTCCTTATCCGGTTCTCTGCTTCGCAGACATTTTTAAGAGTCAAAATTCCTCGGATTCGGGATTAACCGGTGACTTGGGACACCATTATCATTCCCAAGTGGCGACTCTGATTAATCTCTAATAAAATCCCGAACCGATTGTCCTTTAATTGGAAAAACTCCTTCCCTTACGTTATTTTATCCGTTCCGGGTATTTGAGCGCCGGGGTATACCCTACGAGCGTATTTATATGCTATAAGTGTTGGGGTAGTAAAAAGGGAGGTGTGACAGTGATCACTGCCCTGCTAAGGTGTACATGGTAGAAGAAAGACAAAAAATAAAAAAGATGTTTCAGTACTGTAATAACTGGGCAAAGCACCCAAGCTTTCTGAAGGTACTTAGTGAAGGATGGAGGATCAATATAGAAGGTTGCACTATGTTCAAAGTAGTGAAAAGGTTGAAAATGCTAAAGAAGGGTCTCAGAGTCATTAATGCACATGCATAAAACAACTTATTGACATAAGTAAATGAAGCTAGAGAAAGGTTAAAGCATGCACAAGAACAACTGGAGAGGGAACCAACAAAAGTGGAGTACTATACAAGAAGTTCATGGAATCTTCCTACCTAGCTGAAATATACTTATAACAAAGGAGTAAAGCCACAGAGATAAGACTGGAAGATGACAACACCAAATACTTCTATTCAGTAATCAAGCATAGGAAACTGAAGCAAGCAATCACACAGATGAAGGACAACATAGGAAATTAGACAACAAATCCATATAGAATAACAGACACATTTGTTGATTATTATGAAAGTTTACTAGGCAGAACAACAACTGATAGAGTGAAGACTTTCAGGAGCATAATCAGAAACGGAAGCAGACTAACAGGCAATCAACAAATGACTTAATTCAGCCATATGAGAGAAAGGAAGTAAAGCAAACTATGTTTCAGATAGATGGCAACAAAAGTCCTGGGCCAGATGGTTATGAGAGTGGCTTCTACAAAGCTACATGGTCAATAGTGGGAAATGAAATAACAGATGCAGTACTAGAGTTTTTTTAAAATGGGAAATTGCTAAGACAAATCAACTCTACAAATATTGCACTAATACCAAAGGTGGAGGCTCCTGAGAATGCTAGCCAATTCAGACCTATAGCATGCTCCAATGTACTATATAAATGTATATCAAAGATGCTTTGTTCCATATTGAAACCTGCAGTCAATCACATAGTTGCAGAAAATCAATCAACATTTGTACAAGGGAGATCTATGATGCACAACGTTTTAATAAGTCATGACCTATTGATACACTATAATAAGAAAACTACATCAAGATGCCTAATGAAGATTGACCTAAGGAAGGCTTATAATATGGTGAGCTGGGAGTTTATAGAAGAAGCAATGAAGGAATATGGGTTCCCAGACATATTCATACAGTGGACAATGACTTGTGTCTCTACTGCCAAAATCACAATTAAAGCAAATGGGGAAGGACATGGGTACTTTGAAGGCAAGAGAGGTTTGAGTCAAGGTGACCCTGGATCACCTTTGCTATTTGTCCTGGTTATGTACTTATCAAGAACTCTGAGTACTATAAGCAGACTTCCTAACTTCAGATTCCATCACATGTGCAAGACAAGCAAGTTGACTCACATGATTTTTGCTAATGATCTGATGATCTTCTGCAAAGGCAACCTCAATTCAATGAATAGAGTAATTGAGGCACTAGACCATTTCAGTAGAGTGACAGGGCTGATTGCAAACATGGAGAATTCAAACATCTTCATAGCTGGAGTTGCAGAGGAAATCAAACAATAGATGCTGAGAAGAACAAAGTTCACAGAAGGGAAATTTTCTATTAAATACCTAGGACTGCCACTATTAGATGGAACAAGATGGACTGTCAGATGCTTATTAGGAAAATAACACGGAGAATCAATATTACATATTCCAGATAACTTTCCTATGCTGGGAGTTTTCAAATGGTGAATGCTGTGTTATCTGCAATACATAGCTTCTAGGAAAATATCTTTATACTTCTTCAAAGTGTAGTGAAAGAAGTAGATAAACTGTGCAGGGAATACTTATGAGGGGAAAAAGTCAGAAACAAGGAAGGTAGCCTTGGTTGCTTGGGAGAAAGTTTGTTATCCAAAAAGTATGGGGGTTGAACATCAAAGGCTGCAAGAATTGGAACATAGCTTCAGTAGGTAAATTGATATGGCAGTTGGCACTAAATAAGTAATCTCTATGGTTAAAGTGGGTACATAGAGTGTATATGAAGACAAATTATGATATATGGGCTCACTCTCCACCAACAGATAGCAGCTGGTATTGGAGGAAATTAAATGCAGTCAAAGAGTTGATAAGAGATTGGTACTTGCAGGGCAAATGTGTGCTTAACAATATAGGGGAATATTCTATAAACTCAAGTTATATTGCATTAATTGGGAGTCAACAAAGAATGAAGGTTGCAGATTTGATATAGCTCAACCAAAGCACGGGTTCAAACGGTGGCTGGCAACACTAGAGAAACTGTTGACTAAGGATAGAATGATTGGCATGAACATACAAGTTGATGATGTCAAATGCATACTCTGCAATGGAGATTCGGGAACATTTATTTGTACATTGTGCGTGGACAAAAGCAGTAAAACATGACTTGAGCAGATGGACAAACTATGAAGAACAAACTACAGGAGTGAGGCAAAATGCTGGAGCAGATAAAAAACAAGCATTGGAAGAAATTCAGGAAAAAATACAACTGCAGTCCAACTAGCAAGAATATATCACACATGGCAAGCTAGAAACGCAAAAAAATTTCAGAGTAGGATTACAAACATAGAATAGATAGTTATACAAATCAAAAGAGAAGTATTAGAAAGAATATAATTACTATAAATGTCTAGGAAAGCACATTAATGTAGGGAGCTCATAGGACATCTTCAATGTAATTAGAATTTTTTTATTTTTTGGTTGTAGGAGGCGTAATTTCTACTCTAGGAATTAGGTGTTCTATAAGTGTATATGATGTTTGAAGTTATTGTTACCGAAAAAAGAATCTACAATTCAATTATTAATCATAGAATTCATTAATAATTAATATTTGAGATTTTACTTCACATACATTTGCTAGCGTATGAGTTTTTAATTTTTTTTTTTTCCTTAAACAAAATAAACGATCTAAATCTATTTGTACACGTCCCTAATCAGATAAGAAATTCCCAAATTATAAAACAAAAAAATAAGGAAATAGGGAAAAAAAAATTGAACAATGGGGGGAAAAAGAAGAAGGAAAAAAGAAAAGGCCACCCACTCTGTGTTCTGTTCGATAGTCTGCATCCCACGTACCAAATCTGCAACTAATCTCACTTTTCTTTATTCATTCAGGTGATTCTTTCCTAAAATCACAAAAATATTACAATTTCGATCTATACCCATTCAAGATTTGCATCCCCACTATAAAAAAAAAAGCCGCTGCAAGTTGTCTAGATCATTTGCCAAATCTCCTCATTTGGCAAAAATATTTTGAGGGTATATCTTTGTAAATGCCTGTTTGTCATTAGATTTATTCAAGATTTTGAAAAGGGTGTTTTTTCCCCTTTGGATACACGATAAACGGTTTGTATGGTTTTTGATAGCTGTTTTATGTAGTATTGAAGAGTTTGAGTTTTTATTGATGAAGTGAATCAAGATTTAAAAGGGTTCTACTGGTTTTTGGTAAAATGGTAGTTGGGCTAATTGTTTCTTGGATATTTACTCATGCATTATTTTAGGCTTTAAGGGATCAATGGTACTGAGTAAAATGTGTTTTGGAGGTGATTACATTGGTTTATGGTGTATTAAATGTGAAAGTTTGAATTTTTAATGAAGAAGTGAATCAAGATTCAAAGGGGTTCTACTTGTTTTGGGGAAATGGTAGTTAGGTTAATGGTTTCTTGAATTTTTGCTGATCGAATACTTGGCCTGTGAGGTATCAAAATGGGTTTTGAAGGTGATTACATTGGTTATTGGAAGTAGTGGAACCAATGTCTGGGACAATAAGTACTTTCGGTAGAAGTCTCTCTCATAAACAGAGGGCTTTGACAGTTAGCAGCCCTAGATTGTTCGATAAGTCCGTTAACAGTCCTAGATTTAGTAGGAAAAGCGAGGTTTCAAGACTTTTTTGTGTACTTATAGCATTAGGATCTATTGTTTCCTTTTTCCTGGCAGTTGGAGGAGGGTATTTATATGTTTTGCCCAATCTTACAAAAGCATCTCATGAGGAGGATGTCGGTCTTAGTTTTAATGGTTCGGATAGTTTTTGTGATATATTTGATGGAAAATGGGTAGTCGATAACAGCTATCCTTTGTACAATGCCTCAGAATGCCCCTTTGTGGAGAAAGGATTCAACTGTTTGGCTAATGGTAGAACCAATGATGATTATCTTAAGTGGAGGTGGAAGCCGAGGAATTGTGAAATCCCGAGGTTTGATGTGCATAATCTGTTGGAAATTCTACGAAATAAGAGAATTGTTTTTGTTGGAGACTCAATGAGTAGGACTCAATGGGAGTCCTTGATATGCTTGCTAATGACCGGGGTGCAAGATAAGGAAAGTGTATATGAAGTAAATGGGAATAAGATCACAAAAGTAATTCGCTTTTTGGGAGTGAGGTTTAGTTCCTTCAATTTCACTGTCGAATTTTATCGATCAGTATTCCTTGTCCAGCACAACTGGTCTTCCAAATATGGAATAAAGAGAGTTAGATCAACCCTTAAGTTGGACAAGCTTGATGATATCAGCAACGAATGGATTAATGCAGATATCCTCATATTCAATTCTGGACAGTGGTGGGTACCCGGGAAGCTTTTTGGAGTGTAAGTGCACTTTGTTTTTCTACTGGCACAAGTTCCTTTCCTTTTACTAGTATATATCATATAATTGTGAACTATCATTGAACTAAAATATCCTTAACATATGGATGGGCCTTTCATTTATGGATTCCCCCTTTTGATTTTGTTTTTTCTTTTCCCCCTGTTCTTTCTCTTTCTTCTAACATGTCTCGATTTTGTTTTGTCACTCCTACATTTGTAAATATATGCTTTTTTTCTTTCTAAAAAGTAGAAAGCCTCTTCTTTGTATGTGCAAACGGGGGCGCAGGCAGGGTTTTGTGCAAGTGGTGTTGATATGTAAAGAAGTAAACAAAGAACATATCATAATAAGGACATCATATTAGATGAACATTGTGATGTTGAACTTGTTTTGACAGTTTGTGTCCTTCAAGAAAAAAATCCATTCATTTCCTAGAACATAGGAGGTAGAAGTGTAGAACCAATAAAGATTTCCTTTACGATTCATCCTTGACTTATTCAAATATTGTTTTTAATCCAATGTGCAACAAAACTCTATGGAAAGATAGTGGTTCGATTTGATATTGTTTCAAGAGTTGATATGAAAAAAAAAAAAAAACAATCAAATTGCTAACCTAGGTAAAATCCAGGAACTTTCATGAGCTGGATATTGTGATTGTGTTTCCTTCTTAGTTTTCATCCAGAAGTAGCTGTTTTTTGTGTGTGTCGGTTGTTCTCACGATGTTCCTAAATTGTTCTTTTACAGGGGATGCTATTTCCAACTAAATAACACACTCAAGCTTGGAATGTCAATTCCCACAGCATTCAGAACTGCCCTTGAGACTTGGGCATCCTGGATAGATACCAAAATTAACCCTAACAGGACACGTGTTTTTTTCAGAACGTTTGAACCATCTCACTGGAGGTAGTTGTTGTTCATAGCTATGCATTCTATACAGCTGGATGCTTTTAGCTCTGCATTAATAATATCAGCAAATGTCTTTTCTTTCACCGTCAAACAAACATCGTTTATTAGTCATAGAGCTTGCTGCTTCTTCTGTTGTCCAGTTTCTCAGAGTGCATTATTTTTGTTGGTTTTAGATCGAACATAGTATGTCTTTGCAACTAATGAAATGCATATTGGTTTTGCATCAGCAATCTGACTCTGCGGGTGTGCAATGTGACAAATCAACCTCTCTCAGAGACTAAGGGTCAAGAGAGTAACACATTTTCAGACGTAGCACTAGAGGTGGCGCGTGGAATGAAAGTTCCAGTTACTGTGCTACACATAACTCCCATGTCCGCGTTCAGGAAAGATTCACATGTCGGTATTTGGAGTGATAATCCATCTCTCTCTGATTGCAGCCACTGGTGTCTACCTGGAGTTCCTGATCTTTGGAACGAAATGGTCTTTTCATACCTTCATCGTAGCTATCGCCATACGCCTTTGCATCAACAAAGAGAGTAAGTTTTGTATACTTGCATATGAAAATTGGTCAATTCAATAGTATTTCTCTTTTTCCACTGTGTGATTTGTTATGATAATCTAAATTCTAAGTGGACTCAAACAGCCAGTATGTACTGAGAAGTCCAGACTCCACCAAGATAGAGCAAAATCCATAAAAGTAGTGTATAGCATCAGTTTTGCTCCAATATTTGTCATTCATTATCCACATTTTGCATGACATATTTCAAGATAGATGCTTGGGGTTGTATCTTCCTTGACACCTTGCTTATTTTTTTGCAAATACACCTTTCTGTAAGTTCATTCATAACTTTGTGGACGTAGTTGCCTTGGTGAAACCAAAAGTTGCCATAAGTTGACTAGCGTATTTGCTACCAAATGACAGCAGTTTCCACTCCGAATTATGTTTGCTTCTTCAACCCTGGCTGACTTTGGCAAAGTTTTGTCGAGTTGAGACTTGAGAGCAAACTGTCTTTTCTAGATACCTGGATTGGCGCTTACGTTCTTCTTTAGCCACAGTTCTTTAACATTCAACCTAGTCTTGTTTACAGGTCATTTGTTTGATGCAGATTCAACAGCATGGACTGATGTACGATAAACAGGAACTCATGCCAGATTATGTTTTCTGTGAAGGTCAATCAATTTTGCAATTCCAAAAAAAAAAAAAAATGAACGGAAATGTATAGTTACATGGTGAGAAGAAACTCTTGTACCGGGAAATTTATTTCTTTTTCGTCTTTGTTTTTTTTCGTTCACTAAATTCATTTTGTAAGAGGGAAGGAGAAAAAATGTATATCATTCCCAGAATGTTTGTCTTGTATCGTGTAATATTTGAAAATTAATATGCAATGTTCAAAAATTTATTACACTGATGAGAAGTGTTGCATATCATCTCTTGAGTTTTATTTTGTTCATTCTATTCTTGTTGCAGCACAAAAGAGGAAAATGTAACACTTCCCCTCCCGATCTTGTCCAGTTTGATGTGGTTCAAAGTTATTTTTGGATCGTAAGGACTCAATTTTGTAAACTCTTAAGACGATAGTACTATTTTTTTATTCTTTATTGCATTTTATTTTCCAAACTTAATCATTCAGAGATAAAAGGTACACAAAATCAACATTTCGGAAAAGCTGTACGTGATATTAAATTTCCGTTCTAATAGAATAGTCTCTAACTAAATTATGCTTATGGCGCAAAGACTACTGTCATTTTTCATTCTTTGGCCATTAGTATATGTTAACAGATTTGTCACCAAAAAATAGTCAGTATCCGTAATATTTGAAACGTTCTGAGATTATTCAACTTGCTAAATATATAATCTTCTAGCTTATAGAAGACAAACTTGTCTAATTTAACCTTAAATAGGTCAAAGTGACTATATTTATATAACTTATAGTAGTAAACAATAGGCAAATGATTTGGCTAACAATATTACTGGTATACATATATACATGAGAAGTTGTTCAAACTTCCCCCAACAGTTCCGAGCCCCAACCTCTAAAAAATGGAAATGGAACAAAAGGAAGCAAACCAGAATTTCAGAGAACTACCAAAGTCATTCAATGGCCATTGGTGTGATCCTTTTTCTGGTAGGTTTATTAGGAATTTGTGGAGTTGATATCATTGGTTCTTGTTTCAGTTCTGTTTTCTCTTCTGCTTTTCCACTATCTATATCCATGGACTTATCACAGCTAATAGTTTCCGGAACATTTTCAGCCTGTTTCTGCTCAATATCTTTATCACCTCCAGCAATATCTTTCTCTGCAAACAGTTTCCAACAGAAACAAAATCGTTAGTCAGGATGAGGAAGATAACATGGATTAAACATTAACCATTTAGTTGGAGAAACATAGCAAACCTGGGCTACATAAAGTGGATCCTAGTTCCTCATTCTCAAATTCTAGCAGAGTGCAGTAACCATCTTGGGAGGATAAAGCCAGATATTTCCCAGTACCCGACCTTGACAGAGTCAAAAACATACATACATATTGATTTAGGTCAAAAGGAATAAAATAGATTTCTAGAATGCTGCTTTGAAGAGAATGGGAGTGCCGACTGTATTTGAAAAAGAATACCATGCTATGTCTGTTACGGCAGCATAATGAAGACCAGCTACAATGGCTATTGGTTGAACATTTTCCGTGTCATAGATGTACAAAGAATTCAATGTAGCCACAGCAAAAATAAGACGATAAGGGAGCTTGAAGAATGAGGCTGCAGTCATTAAAAAGGATCGTGGTGGTATTAGAGAATAATACAGCACAATCAACTAAAAAAGGAATCCAGTAGGGGAACCTACAGTTGCTTGATCCTCTCAAGCTAAAAGTCATGGGGCAAAAGCGTACAGCAACAACAGGTTTGCTGGCACCTGGGAGCATTAAAGCTGGCCTGTGAATATCCAAGGAAGTTAAGACAACAGTATCAGACTGTTGTGATCTAGATTCTAGAGAGACTATAATGGAGTCACCCTAATAGCAATAATAGAGTACCAAAGAGACAGAAGAATCCTTGCCTTGACAGATCTTTTCTGGAAAACACATAAGCAGTATTTGAGGGTTCTGAAGCAGGTGTAAACTTGTAAGAACCTGAAATAGCAGAACACCTCTATATCCTTAAACATTCAACACAGTGTTTTTTATAGCAAAAAACATAAAACAAGATGAGGTCCATGTGGCTCGAAGCGAAAGTGAGAAGTAGCGTTATTGGCTTACTTTGAAAGTGGAGAAATATTGAAAAATTCTTTAAAAAGAAAAAACAAGTAGCTGTTTGGATACAATCAGAATATAATATTTCACAACAGAGATGAGGTCCATGTGGCTCGAAGCGAAAGTGAGAAGTAGCGTTATTGGCTTACTTTGAAAGTGGAGAAATATTGAAAAATTCTTTAAAAAGAAAATAAAAGTAGCTGTTTGGATACAATCAGAATATAATATTCACAACAGTGAACGAACTGACACCAATGCCATGTCATTTATTAAACAAAGCATGTTCAAGAAAAAAAATACATGAAGACTTGATAGAAAATTCTTTTTTTTTTCTCTCTGAGGATGATTTCTTTTTCTATTTCTTTTCTTTTTATTTTCTGGAGGGTGAGGGGAGGGGGGAGGGGGAGCAGGGAAGATGTAGAAAGATATAAGATAAGTTTCAGGAAACAAGTCAAAAGAATTATCAAAATGCATAATGGGATTGAGCGTCAAGGTTGCACCTGCAGGCACAAGCAGAAAGGAACCATCAGGGGACCAAGATAATCTTCTGAAGAAAGATGGCAGAGTTTCATCAAGAAAGAGATGATTTTTAGTAGACTGCACGCATTTGCATGAGCAAAAGTTAATATGTATGTAACATTAACTTATACTGAAGAAGGCAATGACTAACTGAAATGATATTTGACCTTGGACTCATCCGGCAGTTGTGGTTCAACCTTCATAATGACATGTTGACACACAAAATTCAACTTCTCAACTCCTTTTGTTTTAGATGGTCTGTTGATGTAAATCCGGCAAGACCTATCTGAACTGAGTGAGGCAGCATACTTGGACAATGGATCCCACGCCACACCTTGCACGTAGTGCAAATGAGCATCCAATATCTGATAAACTGAACCTGATGAGGAAATGGCAGACTGTCAGTATAAAGTTTATTAATTTCTACTTAAAAATCTTTCAGTTAGATCCTCATTTATTTCCTACCTTTGTTGGCATCCCATATGATGCATGAATTATCAACAGAACCAGAAATTAGAAAAGAACCATCAGTAGACCACTCCAAGTCCAATACATCCTTACGATGAAATCTGAGAAAGATTAAGTCATGAGTACTTGTATCGAATTATAATTTCATTAAAACAATGATTTTGCTCCTTTTGTTACAGCAACTCAAAGACAATAGGTGAAATATCTTATCCATGACTATTGCAGTTGACAGTTTCTAAGCACTTCCTCGAAGAAAAACTAAGCTGGAAAGTTATGACCAACATTCAGGAAGTCTGTTTAATATGGACTATCAGAATATTATGGATTATTTATATTGGGATTACTTATTATTTAGGGAGATGTTAGCAAAAAAAATTGAATATATATACAATAACATTCTTGTTAAAGTTTGATTAACACATTATTCCGATGCTTTTCCTGTAAAATCAGTTATTATATTACATATGCTGGTTGATTGCAATATTCTGCATAAACCAAAAAGGTAGCCCGATGCACAAATAATCCTGCAATCACACAGTGTCCAGGGAAGGGCCGCACTCAATGGATGTGATGTAGACAGCCTACCCTAATGCAAGTATTAGTGGTTGTTTCCACGGCTTGAACCCGTGATCTATAGGTCACACGGAAACAACTTTATCGTTACTCCAAGGCTCCCCTTCATTCTACTTAAACCAAAATAGTATCCAAATGAATTGACTCTTTGAATACAATCTATATTGATTTACTTTATTTTATCAAGAAAAAAAAACATTACTTGTTGTCTCACCCAGTAACTGTTTCATGTGGTTAAAATATCCTATAATCCCAAAAGTAAAACCCTCTTCTACCTACCTGCATCCACTAAACAAAGCCAGGCTACTCAAATGCCAAATAGAACTATTTCTTTCTTCGAACATCAGATCTAAAACTTTATTTGACAAGCATAAAAGATAAGGATCAGAATACGAAAAATGCAGGTCAAGAACCAAACAGTATTTTCTGATAATTCCCTGGATAAACCATAAATTCAAACCAGAAAAACAGGAGCTAATGTTCCATTTTCGAGCCAGTGCCCTCAAATGTATTATTTTTCAGTTCCTTTCAGCATTTAAAAAGCAGCAAGAACTCTAGAGCTATCCCTAAGAGTGCTGTAATTCAAAATGACAATGGACCAAATCAAAGGCTTACGATAACGTCTTCAGGACTTTCCATGTTTTACTGTCATCTGAAGAATGAAGCTTCCAGATGATGAGCTCACCACCTACATCAGTATTGGTACTCTTAAAAATACAAAGAGGAGGCGTATAATTTAAATGTGGAAAAGAAGAAAATGCAGCAGAAGAAAGTTAAATCATTTGATCTCAGACTAAATGGAGAGATTTATAGGGACAAGTCTATACCATCTGCACCAGAGGCCAAATGCTCTCCTGCATTTTACAGAAAATGGTATTTAGTTTTCTGGCTAACTAGATAGTACAAGTATATTATCTAACAGTTTAATAAATCAGACAGAGGCATGCATTAGAAGGTCAATCATAGTAAAACTTTTGGTAACTGCAAAAGTTGCTAAAAATGAAGTACCCACAGTCACACAGTCAGCAGAAACTTAAACTTTTTCAAAATAATGATCAATCCAGAGAGGCAAGAGAGGCTTGTAATATGACACTGACTTTGAAGTAAGTCAAATGAAACTACAGAAGATTGTCACTCTAACCCTCCATCAGACTGTTACATGTCGAATCAAATGCTGCAAATACTGGCAGAAACATCTCTTTCTGTTGTTTCATTCATAGCAAGAGCAACCTTCTCTATACAATCCAAGGTAATTGATGATTTTGTGAACTTCATCACAGCTCAGTATCCAACAGATCTGACTGCAAAAGAAGTTCCACGCTCCGCTCTGTATTTCCGGTTCTCAAATTAACGAGTGCTCAAATGCATATCCAGCAAAAGATTCTGATTACAGGAATTTCTGAATCTAACTACTGATAATCTTACTATCTAGTATTACTCTTCTAAGCACCACAGAGGTCACCTGGATTAAAATACATTTCACAGAAATTATTCGTTCAAGAAACTGGCTAAAAAGCCATCAGCTTTCTGAAACTGACGGAGGTGAAAACCTACAAGACTATTTCAACGATAGCAATATTTAAAAGAAAAAAGGAGCTAAAAAAAAAAGAAAGAACCAATTTTACAACCCAGTGCAGCTTAGTAGAGTCAGCAGATAAATATATCAAATGCTGACCCTCTAGAAAACCAATATTACATTTTGCTTCACGAAAGTATGGAGAAACATAGAGAAGAAAGGCAGTCATTCAAACACCACATACACATAAATTGCATGAAACAACCTGCAGCTTCAGAGGAAACTCCAACACCCTACAGAAGATAACCAATGACAAATTCTTGCCTCGTAATAAAGCTTTAATCGATGTGAAATTCAAAAATAGCTACCACAACATTTTAACATAGTCAATTACCTGAAGGAGAGAACCGAAGCGCATTAACAGTAGAACTATGGTAAGAAAGGCTAGTCTGGTATGAAACTGAAGGCGCTTTCTTCTCATTTTCCCCAGAATCAATCACCCACATCTGTTGAACATTTTATGAACCCAATGATGTCATATTTCATCCCACATAAAAATGGTATCAATAAAGTTAATATGTTAATCCTTTATATTTCAGCTAATTTGAAACTAGTGGTTAAATGTGTCCTTAATACTCCATGTTGTATGATTAAAAGTGCTGTGCCTTTAGGAATTAAGGAATGTGGAATGCATTATTGATTTTTCGTTAGGAAACCAGGAGATCAAAATTATGCTTCACTAGCGGACTTTGTTGACCGAGTTGTGAAACTACAAGAGCCAGTGAAAATAGTTGAATAAATGCCAATGCAACAAACAGAATTAGCACTGAATTGGAGTAAAAAAATTTCCAGCTTATGTGGGTGATAAGGCTTATTAGCTAGGATCTGTTAGCCCAGACGTAATGCTACTGCTTATAATTATCAAGAAGCGACCAAACCTAGGAAAATGCTTATACACCAACAAGTGGAGGTAAAGATATTTCACAACTACAACTGGACAGAGAAGAAGCTACATGTAGCAACCTCTGTGAGCATTCATCTGATGTAACAACAGAAAGATAGCTGGAGGCCTATTCATTTAGGAAGAGTGAAATTTTTATTCTTGTATTTGTTGGAAGTTCACTTCCAACCGAGAGGTTGTGAGTTCGAGTCTCCCCAAGAGCAAGGTGGGAAATTCTTGGAGGGAAGGATACCGAAGGTCTATTTGGAAACAGCCTCTCTACCTCAGGGTAGGGGTAAGGTTTGCGTACACACTACCTTCCCCAGACCCCACTAAGTGGGATTATAGTGGGTTGTTGTTGTTGTTGTATATTTGTTGGAAGTTCACACAAGCATAACCGATGGAATTGTCACTCCTGTTACATCATGTCTTTCAACTTTTAGTGGCATAAAGGTGTCCCAACCTAAGATAAGCATGGTGAAAATAGTAAGGGCTGTTGCTCTCATCCATTTAGTTGGATGATTTTGTCTGCATTGGACAAAAAACAGATTTGGTTGGACATTTGCTTTTGTTGTGATGTTCCTTTTAAAAGGAGTTATATGAATTAGTTCAACAAAGTAAAGAGTTCTTTGAGTCGGTGTAAGGGATCATAAACTCCCTAAAGAGAAACATTGTAGTTGCTTGGTTAACTGGATGAGTAAATCTGGCAGTTAGATATTACTCTAAAATTCATGAACAAGTTTTCTAATCCGATTAATGTGGGCATTCACCTAAATGATACTCAATTGGTAAGAATATCACACAAGGAATATTGTATCAAATGCCTATCCCCAACTTTCGCCTAATCCTGCAAAGAAGATGATTCTACAATCTGTAGCTGAAGTGTCAACCCTTGGTGACCTTTCAGGGCAAATTTTCGCACTCATTTTCTTATATTGTCTTTTTAATATGGATCATCCTACACGATATTGGAGATGTGGCGCATAAAAAGTAACTGACCATGATTAATGATGCATGCCCTTGCCGCCTTGGAGATGGTGTTTACTGTATTTTCGTTTCCTTTGAACTTCAAAGGTTCTAGTAGCTCGATTTTTACAATACACAAATATACTTTGCCGGATTGAGAAAAAGTAACATAGAAACTGTAAACTAGTGAATGAAATTTCAAAAGAGAAATTCGATATTTCCGAGGAACCAACTAAAATAATTACTAAAACCAAAATTCACCATGCAAGAAAAATCAAAGTGCGAAACACACACGCAGAGACAAAATTTAGAAGTAATTGAGGAAAATGAAGAAGGGTGAAATAGTAAATTTAACCTTGATGTCATAGTCGGCGCCACCGGTAGCAAGGATGCCGGAGGGGTGGTGAAAATCGAGGCACAAAACGGGCTTCATGTCGTGCCAATTGATCTGAACTGTACCTCCCTTCATTCTTTATCTTCCTTCCCTGATCTATTTTCCACTCTTTTAATTGAATTTTTTTTCTTTTTGCTATTGAAGAAGGAAGTAGGGTTTAGAAGAGCAGCTGGACGGTGAGTGATTTTGTCGGGGGGAACTTTGAGATTTGGCGGGAAATTGAGGGCGCCTTAATTTCCCTTCTTTTTTTCTTTTTAAATAATTGTTCTCTCTCTTCTTCTTTTTTTCCTTCTTTTTTCTTTTTGGCGGATTGATCCGAGCAGAATTTATTACAGCAGCTATAATAAAGTAGTAATATAATAAACTTATATTATAACATAATACTGTAGTACATAATATGAAAAATGATTCCAACGAAACTCGACAGCTATAATATAGTAATATTAGAAAATATGGCTGCTATAGAGAAATCTAATTGTACCATGATTTAGGCTTTAGTTGTATTATTAAATGGAAAGAAAGGTATACTCATTTGATTGGGCACGGAGTTTAAAAAAAAAATTTAAACTTGTAATATAAAATAAAAGATATATATTTTGTGTGACTATAAATCATTGCATAAAGGTTAATTGTTTCCAAATAAGAAAAGGGATCATTCTTTTTTGCGGGGACTAAAAATGAAATAGATTCACATAACTTGAAATGGAAGGAGTAGTATATCATAAAAAAAAATTAAGTGATATCCTAAACGTTGAAAAAATCCCCTTGACAGAGAGAACAGTGACGCTTGCCATGGTTGTTTTGGAGGTGAGAAATATGATCAAACTGCTGCGCAAATGTCTATTTCAAAACTTTAGATAAAACTCCTCCATGCATGTATGAACCATTTTTACATGTTCAGCAATACAGGAAGCAATCCTCAAACTCAATCTACTACTTCTACGCACGTTCTCCAAATCGTTTCGTCAAAAATTATGAACAGAAAACAGAATGGATTAGATGGAGGTAAGGAATAAAAACATAAAAAGGAAGAAAAATAACAGAAGAAAACCGAGAAAAGAGCATTCCCATATCATGAAGCTTAAAACCAATCAAGGGAATGAGAAACATAAGATGGAAGCAAACTAAAGAATACACAACTCTAACGCGTGCCTACAAAATATTTGGGAGCTGAGCATCCAATCTCTGCTGCAGTTCCTTCACCTTGATTGATAACTCAGCAGTTTGCTCCTTGTAGCTCCTGATTAGATAATCCTTCCCTTCAATCACTTCTTTCAACTCATCTTTTTCGCGCTTCAGCATTTCGAACCTTTCCACATCTCCTCCTCTTCCCTTCTCTGAGGTATCAGAATTTCTATCAATTTCCAGGTGACCATTTGTGTGACCGTTCGTATGACCATATCGGACTTCAGCTGGCCATACAGGTACTGTTGGGGACTTATCGCAAGAACCAACTTGTCCAACGCAATGATCTGCAATTGCTTTCCTCAGCCTCTGTATCTCTCTCTCCGAATCAAACAGATCCCTGTTTGCAGTGTCCAGCAACGACTGCAGATGGGCAGAATGCGACAGCTGACTGTTGAGAGAACCCTGCAACTCTACAATCTGCTCTTGCATCTCTAATATTGTTTCGTCCCTTCTCTTTACCTGTTGTCTCAGCTTTTGTATCACTTCTCGCCTACTGTATATGTCGGAACCAGATTCTGAGACGCATGGCGACTCGGAGCTGTTCGAGTGATGAAATGGTTTCTGTGGCAGCTCAAGACGGTCAGGAGAGCTTGACCATGGCCCACCATTCTCTTTATTGAATTCGAGGGCAGGAACAGTAACAAGAGGAAGCACCATTTCAGGCTCAGACCCATTACACTGCTGCTGCTTTATAACCCCCAATCCTCCAGCTCCTGTCTTGTAAAAATAGGAAATGTTCATTAACTGCACTCGTAATTTGATAAACTTTTTTTTTTTTTTTTGAAGAAAACTCAGCATAGTAGGTAAAAACTGATCCTACGTGGTAGCTAGCGTAACATGTATACCAAGACAAGCATCTTATTGATCACATGAATCCTCCCTCATTATGTTCCAATCTTTCACTTGACATCACCACAAACCTCTTAAAGCAAGCAAGATAACTGAAAATAGGTCCATTTTGTGAAGAACATCGTGTCTAGTTTTTCCAGTTAGAAAGGAACCACAAGATCAACATTAACATGCATAACTTGTTTACAAATGATAGTTTCAATGCATACAACTCTAATTAACTTTACTAGTCCAAATTATACTCTCACAAAATCGGGAGTTAAAAAACTAAACATGATCATTGGAAGAAGATGATGCCACCATGAAATCATTAGCCGTGTTTTTTACTCCAAAAAGAACAACCTAAATTCTAAAAACTCCAAGGGGATGACAAGAATTTACGTGCCTGTATTGCAATTGTAGCAGCCACCATCATCTTGCGCAAAATAATAAGTACTTGACTGCAAATGACCATTCCCTAACTTCCTTCCATCAGGAGATTTTTCGTTTCCTGCATTTTAAGCCACTTCTCATATTAAAAAGGGTAAAATAATTTCACAAGACAGGCCAAAATGCTTTACACAATATCGGACCTTTCAAACTGCTGGTAGTCTTGTTCTGTTGTCTCGAGTCAAGCACCTGCTTCAGCTTGTAGCCTAAGCGGACAGATAATGTACTTAATAACGCACTACCTGCAATTATGACCCAGTTTGGCCCCTCACTCTGAACACCTTTGGGCTTCTGGGACCTTGGACCCACATTAGTTCTGGGTTTCATTTTTGGAGTCGCTGAATTGGAAGATGGAGAAGCTACAGATCATCAAAGTTACCCTATACAGGAAATGCAGCATAACGTCAATTTATGCAAGGAGAAGCATAGTTTTCTGATCACTCAAATCAAGTGGGTATAGGCTAATTGAAAAGTATTAACACTTTATAACCACAAGAATTTTGCAGGTAAACAAGTCTAAAACAGATATTTGATAGGAAACAATATCCAGAAAATCCAAAGGAAAGATGTCCAGATAAAGTTAAGTCTGGTATCATTTGAACTCTGATTTTCGCCAACAAGAGGGGATTTCCAGAGTCATGTTTATTTATAATATTGCAAACACTTTAGTTATTAAAAGGCAGAAAAGAAAGTCTACAATGGCAAAACTATGTGGATCTCAATGAAACTTTGAGTGAAGGGTAGGGCTTTTTTCCTTTGATAAAGAACAAATATTTGAAGGAGGAAGCAATTTTCTATAAAAATATTGGTGGACATACAAAATTAAACTGTTCTAGCTAGTGTGGTTCACATTTGTACTTCATTTCCTTTTTCTAAAAGATACCAGAAGAATAAGTACCAGAGTGTAGAACAAGCAACAAGATTCCCAGAAGAATAAGTGTCGGAGTGTAGAACAAGCAACAAATTCCCAGTTTCCAAAAGGAAAGGTAACTGCAATCATGCAATTCTAATAGCATAAATACCTTCACGTCAAGTGCTGGTGCCGCACCTTCATGAATCTGACTACAGTAGACGGTACAATGGCAGTAGGACCCCTAAGGAAATATTCTGAAAGAAAATGCAACAGAAAGCACAGCACTTATTACCCAGAAGAAACAGAATAATAAGGAAAGAAATAGTTAATTAGAGTACAAATAGAATAAGCTCCTGTAGCCATCCACTGACATTGCAATTACAGTAACCTATTGCATGCTTGCTCATCTAAATAAGTTGTATGTGTGGAACACACTGCTCAATATTTGCATTCCTCAGAATCTCAAAACGTTACATTCATGTGGTTCATTGAAAATTGGTTTACAGCACAAATCAACAGTTCACGCTTCACAGGCTCAGCTACGACTTAAACCAGTATAGGCTAAACAAGTTTCCATCTTCCTTTATAAAAAATACAGTAGTAAGGCCCTTTATATGGGTAAAGCAAAGAACATAGAAAACAAGAACTAAAGGTCATTTCCAACCTCTTGACGGAGGATTGGTATACATTGCTAATAACATTTTGACGAAAGAAGTAAGACTGGGGAGGAAAGCTGATTATGGAGAAAGTACCTCAAGAAAAAAGGTAGACTATTCATCAGAGAAAAATCTGAAGAGAGATTTATTTAAAATGAGCAGAGAACGCCTAAAATTCCGTGATGTCTCTTCCCCTGGGAACTTTGAGGAAACACTTTCACTCTCCTGTTTACAACCCCCACCCCCACCCCAAAAACAAACAGAAAAGAGTCCTGGTTTTAATGACACTATTGCACCTGATAAAGTATAACGTCAGACTTGGATCCTCAAAATGGCAAATTCATTCCAAGACAATTATAATGGCTGAGAACTAAATACTTCTTTTTCAGGTAGAGACAATTCCAACCTTGAATAACATCTGCAATTCATAAGTCACACGGTATACACATACTTACAGGCAAAATAGGATAGAAGATCTGAAGGGAAATGGACAAAATAATTCCTAAAGTCAGCATTTCCATGTAAAGAAGCAGTAAGCTGTAAGCCTATCAGAGCCATCAAAATGAATTTAAAGACTACAAAACTATAGCAGATTCAGAGTGGCATCGATATAAGGAAATTGCCAACATATCAAAGTCTCCTCCATTCAGATTTAGGAAAGCAAAGATCCTAATGAGGTAAATTGGCAAAGGGTCAAAAAGAAGTTAAAAGAAATGCCAGTTTTTCTGCACGCAGCAGATGATAAGCTTGGTGTCATTTAATTTTGAAGTTGATAACTAACCTAAACTTATCATGCAATTAGCTATTTACTCGTCCTCCATCACCAGATAGTCTGCTAACTCATAGACTTATGCATGATCCAGAACTGCCAGAACAACAGATATTACAGGAAGCAGTTTTCAACAGCCCATGGCTGAGAATTAAAGTATTAAGGTAGCCACTAAGAAGATAACTTAGAAGTTTCTTTCTAGCCTAACGAGGACCAAGCTAAATACTAGATGATGGCATGATATTCAAAAGTTTTAACAAGGAACGCACCAAACACGCATTAAGCAAGCACCATTTCACAATGACGAATGTTGATTCCTGCTCGTGAAATCCATTATACTCTTTCAATAAAATAGAAGTGCCTAGCATATATAAGACATAAAGTATGACATCTAAAAGCCTGCTACTAGTAGGTGCTACTTAATATAAAAGATAGAAAATGACTTATGCCTTTCACTTGGGGCGGCAAATAAGATATTGAACATGCATGACCATCTCTTTGTTTTGAATTTCATCCATCCAAACATTGTTGACCTCATTGGTCATTTAGGATCAGATGGCTCATTAAGACATAGGTGCAGTCAAAATAGCAACTCAATGCCCCCATCAACTCAAGCTATCTTTGACTTCCCATACAACAACAAAATAAAACCGTGAAATTTTTATTTCACGAAAACAAATCTGTCAAACAAACCCAGAGATTCAATCACCAAAAATGGCCAGAAACGGCCTAAACAGCTAATAGGTGGAGACATGGAGCAGCTTGATCCTGCTAAATACAATTTCTCCCTTGTTAATTTCCCTTGAATTTACTTCCATGATCAAACACAAAAATATGCATTGAAATGAATAAACGCCAATACAAAGATACTACATCAACAACAACCAGTCCCAAACAAGTTGGCGGCAACTATATGAATCCAATCATGTTACTCCATCCAAACTCATCTCATGCTAATATTATGCAAATATAAATAGAAGTATTAGAAGAAAATTTTCTCGGCGAGCTAATTTTGACTGCTAAATGACCCCATTTATTTTGCACATACTTAACAGGTCATAACAAATTTAAAACCATCCATCGAAATGCAAGACTCAAGTATAAAAAAATACAAAAAAAAAAAAAAAAAAAAGACGAAAAATTCCAAAGACCCAAATGCCACCAAACACACACACACACACACACATACACAGAGAGAAACCCACTAATATCTACACATTATCCCCAAAATGAAAAGGGTATATGAAAAAGTACCTGATTAACGGGGAAGATGCATCTATTGACGAAGAACAGATAAATAAAGAAGTTTCTGGTGTAGGGTTTTGTGGAATTAACAAACACTAATATTACTGAACCTTCTAATACAGGTGAGGCTTAGGTGTGTGAGTGGGGGCGTGGCCAAAAAGAACCAGCTAAAGCAAAAGCGGGATTTTGCCCCTTTGGGTGCTGGGAGGGGTTGGGTGGGGATTTTGCCTGTGTATCAAAATTCAAGAATTGGTCGAATTTTTGGGGAGAAAGTACACAATATTTTGCACGTCGTACCAGTATCGGAATGCACGTTTCGTCTGACTATGAAAATTATAATGTGGATAAATTTATGTGGACTGCGAAATCTGGGGCCGTTAGAACGGAGCTAACGGATTCAGCGTTATGTGATGCTTATCTGTTTTCCTAATTTTATGTTAAAGCAATATTTTGTCCTTTTTGAGACGGATAAGATCAATCTACCGTTAATCAAAAAAATGCATTCGAGCTTAAGAGTGGAAAAATTGTGTCTAGGAGTGGAGAAATTTCAGTAGATAACGTTTTCCTTAAACGAATCCCATGCCCTATGCCCCCATATATATACGAATATAAATTTATTGATGAATAAGTTTTGAATACATGATGGTTATATAAAAGAAATTTTTTCAGTTGAAATTTGATAAATTAAATTTATAATAATAAAAAATTCAATATAATAATCTTACAAGTGGGGTTTGGGATGGTAGTATGTATACAGACCTTATATCTAGTAGAAATGGTCTGTTGTGTCTATTTTCAACTCAGAAAGAATGAGAAAAAGAAGGGGGGAAATAAGTAGTACTAAATACTAATAACAGGAAATACGATAATAGAAGCTAACTTAGATCACATGACGTAATAAAAATCTACTTAAGAATATCCAGGAACATGAGTGCTACCAAAGCAACTATTAAGAAAAGGATAAACTTACAACCACTTACTAATTTTCTACCCTACTTTTCGATCTTCACGGCTTTATATAAAGGGTCACGTCCTTAGTAAATTGAAGTCACGTCATATTCTGCCTAATCACATCTCCCTAGCACTTTCTTGGCCTATCTCGACCTCTTCTCAAACCCGCCACGACCAACACTCATATCTTCTGACATGAGCATCAATGTTTCTCACTTTTACGTGCTCGAACAACCTCAATCTCGACTCCCGCATCTTGTCCTTCAAGGAGGTCACTCTCGTTTTATCCCGAATATTTTTACTCCTGATGTTATCTCTCCTGATATACTCACTCATCCATCTCAACATTCTCATGTCTGCTATTTTCATCTTCTGCACGTGTGAGTTCTTGGTTAGCTAACACTTCGCCCTATATAGCATAATTAGTAGACCACTACTTTATATAATTTACCTTTAAGTCTTGGCGACATATTCCTATCACATAAAACGCCGGATGCAAGCCTCCATTTCATTCATCGCGCTCCAATACGATGTGCGACATCCTCTTAATTAATTTCTCTATTACCTTGGATAATAGACCCGAGATACTTGACACTACCTTTTTTGGGATAACTTGAGTATCAAACTCCACAGTCACGTGTATTTCATGAGCCCCGTCACTCAATTTGCACTCTAAGTACTCTTTTTTAGTCTCACTCAACTTGAAACCTTTAAACTCTAAGAATGTGTCTTGTCGATCAATACTATATCATCGACAAATAGATTGCACCATGCACTTCCTCTTGTATGTGTCGTGTCAGCACATCAATCGTCAAGGTAAATAAAAACAGGCTAAGAGCCGATCCTTAGTGCAACCCCATCTCAGTTGAAAAGTTCTCCGAGTCCCCTCTCATAATCCTCACCCAAGTCTTGGCACGGTCTTACATATTCTTAATCATTCTAATGTACACTACCGGAACACTGCTAACCTCCAAACACCTCCACAAAACTCCCCTCGACACTTTATCGTATACTTTTTAAGATCGATAAACATTATATGCAAATTCTTTTTTCCTTTCCCTATAATACTCCACTAATCTCCTCACCAGATGAATAGCTTCCGAAGTTGAGTGTTCTGGCATGAATTCGAACTGGTTCTCATAAATAGCACGTTCCTCCTCATCCTAATTTCCACCACCCTTTCCCAGATCTTCATAGTGTGGCTTAACAGTTTTATAACCCTAAAATTGTTGCAAATTTGGATATCTCCCGTGTTCTTATACAACATAATCATCATACTCCACCTCCATTTTTTGGTCATCTTTTTCGTCTTATAAATGACATCAAAAAATCCAGTGAGGTACTCCAAGCCTTCTTGACCCGTGTTCTTTCAAAATTCCACTAGGATTTCATTTGTTTTTGTCGCTCTACCCCTGCTCATCTAGCGTATAGCCCCTTCCACCTCCCCCACCTTAATATGCCTACAATACCCAAAATTTACCGACTCTCGAAGTGCTCCAACTCACCCAGCACAATACTTTTGTCCTTCCTCATTTTTCAACAATTTATGGAAATACGTCCGCCATCTGCATCTGATATGTGCATCATCCATCAATGCTTTGCCGTTCTCGCCTTTGATGCACTTCACCTTGTCCAAGTCACAGGCCTTCCTCTCCCCCACCTCGGCCAATCGATACAGCTTCTTGTCTCTGCTTTGCCCACGAGTTCCTCATATAGACGCCCGAAAATCGCAATCTTAGCTGCCGTGACCACTAATTTAGCCTCTTACCTTGCCTTCTTATAACACTTCCGAATTTGAAATTAACCGTACAAGACCCAATGATTAGGAAGTTGATATAAAATGTTAGCCTTTCATTAGCAAGTTAAAATAACACAGAATAATAATACTTTATGTTGTACAATATATTTAAATGGGACATTAAATGAGAGGCGTTAGAAACTATGTGTATCCTGAAAAAAATACTCGCTCCCATAAGTAGATTCAAAACCTTTGAGAAATATGAAATTGGATCACTTCAAAAATTTAAACTAGAACTTTATATTTTTAGAAGCTATACGAAATTGTTCTCTTGTAATATTAAGGTTCGATATAGAAAAAAAACAAACGACCAATAGTTTGATGGGTTAAATACTATGTATAGCCAAAAAAGTTGTCTTAATAGAGTAACAATACTAACAAATGAATGAACTAGAAAATTAAAGGAAAAGGAAGTAAATAGAAAAGAAAAAGGAAAAGCAAAATAACATTTATTCCAGAAGCAAAAAAATGGTAGAATTGAAGAAAAAGAAGAAAGAGCAAAAGCTTGGGAAAGTACATAAACAATCATTTTTAGGGTTGCTATTTAGGAATTAGCCAGTCAGTATTTATTTTATTTTGAAAATTTGAACTAAAAAATTAAAATTCAAGACACTTTAGTTAATTCCTAAATAACAGTCTTTTAGAATGACCACCCAATATTATTATATTGGCATTAACAATCGATACACTAAGTTCCCGTTAAATACAGGATCCAGGAAAGTAGGGCATTTCTATCAAAAGTTTTCATTGCTTCTCTGGCTTCCTTTAAAAGCATCATTGAAAAAGATTCAAATATAAATAGCAAATGAAGTACCAAAAGAGGACATGTTTACTTGCTGGTTTTCTTGGTGATTTTAGAAGCTGTTATTGGTCCCAACAAGGCAACAAAGTGCCCCACTACACATGACTAATTGTTATTATAGTTGTTCACTTGATCTGGAACTAATAAATGCGACCAAGTATTGTAATATTGTAAAAGAAAAAATAAAGAAGAAGAATACTCTATAAACAGATTCGTGATTGAACCAAGAAAATGGCCATCAACCAAATTAACCAGTAGATTCGTGATCAAAAGTGTGTTACACAGTGAAATCCATATCATAGCTAGAGCCCAGAGGGTAAGTAACACAGTAAATTTTTAAGTTTTCGACTTTGATTATTGGTTGAAGCACTGAAATATAATAAGACTAGTCTTAGGGTACGCACTTTACGCGTGTACCTACATCAATCAATATATAATATTATTTATATTAATATTTTTAAAAATATATTTAAGTTATAAAAATATATACAAGTTTATGAAAATGATAATTTTGGTCGAAAGAGGACTATCCACATATTCAAGTAATTGTTTTTAATTGCTTTTAATGATTTTTAAAGTCCAAAGAAATATGACTTCATACGTAAATAAAACAAATCATTTTTTTACTTTTAGAGTATGTGCAGCTATGTGTCTATCCATGTCAGTTAAAAATGAATTTGTTTTCGAAAACACGAGTTCTACTGTTGGTAACACATTATTACTGTTAATTTTAGACTCATAAGCGAGTGAGGTTATTCATATTTGAGTTAGAACCCCTATATGCATGCTTTTTATGTGTTTGCCAACTTAGAACATTGTCTAGTGACAGAGAAGAGTGCAGAAATCCTATTACATATCTAGGTGTTGCATTATTTTATTTAAGGCCTATACACACGCTTGCCTAGTGACAGAGGCATATGCAAGATTCAAAATGGCATATGGACATGTTTTCTAAATGCATATGCAAGATTCAGATTTTGAGTAATTACAGACACAGTATCATATGAGAGTGCAGAATTCCTTATAGGCTTGGTATCTACATATGAAAATGCAGAATTATTATAGGCATAGTGTCTAAGTATGCAAAAATGCAGAGTTCCTATAGGCATAGTAGCTAAATGAGGAATGCAAGAGTCTTATAGGCATGGTAATTACATGAAAAATATTAAAATTAGAATCAGAAATTAAAAGTACAACCAAGGGGAGCCAAATTCAGGCTCCTTGCACACATGAGATGAACCAACCCCAGAGATCCGATTTCAAAAGCCTTTTTCTCATTTGGGGTGTGTCAGAGTTCCTTAAGAGTCTCATGTGGACTCTGGACAGTGCTCACATCTAAATACATTACATGATTAAGACATAGTGCAGTGTGGAAGGGCTAGCCCTCAAGTGTTCAAGTCCAGAGGGAACTCAAAGTCTCAAGACAAGGATCACAAAAGAGAGGCATGCCTTAGAAACTAAGAGAGAATGTAAGCACAGAAGGGGAAGTCTAAAAAGGTGAGAAGGGAATAACTTAAAATCAGTGCACATAGGGGTATAAGGAAGTGGGGAATTTACAAGAACACAAGAAGAGTAGGCTGATGGGCATACTTAGCAATGGGATGTTCTCGCATACCCTCCTGCATGTTTTAGAGGTTGAGGCCTCATTGATTCAGAAGCCAGTTCATGGACAACAACTGATGTTGTCATGCCTTAAGTCACTACTCACTAACACATATAGGTAATGGGATAGGTAGCAAATATTCACAGTAGAAATCGGCAACAAAGCATAGGCACGCTAAATTAAATATTAAACCCTACATAGATAGTAAAGTAGACATAGATATAAAGACTATAAGTAAACACATTGTGGTGATGCTGATACTAAAATTATGACATACTAGTTTTAAGGAAATAAGTAAGAAGAGCAATACTCTTATAAAAGCCAAGGTGCAGACACGAAGGCAGAATACTTTTAAGCGAGAGTTCAGAAGAGATTGTGAAATTGTGTAGTTTGAAGTGTGTTCAATCGTGTGTGTTTTGTGAAAAGAGGGGTCATGTATTTATAGTGTTGAATTCATGAGGAAATAGGGTAAGAAAATAATTGAAGACAGATTGTAAATCAATCACATAAGACTCCCTTTAATTAAGGGATTCAAATTCAAACGAGTATAAAATAATTAAGGAAAGAAATTAATCAAATACTTGTGTAAAACATGCAATTGCGGGTAAGTATGTACTTAAGGACAAGGTCTCTAAAATACAAGGTTGTACAATTTAAGGAAAGAAAATAAATTAACAGCCAATAAATCACAAGGTCTGAGATTTGGTATGAATGAACCAAGTCAGAAAGATGGAAAAGGTTTTAACTTAAGGAAAATCAGCAAACAATCAATTAGACCTATTAAAAAGGAATTCTGAGTCAATCACTAGTTTGAAAACCTTTTTCAAGAAGGATTCATCACATATAAATCATACAGACACGTCAAAAATGAAAGAAACTTGTCATAAAATCAATAGAAATTCCAACATAGGGGAGTTTAGCAAAAATTCAGAATTGTATAAAAATAGAGATGTTCAAAATTGGCTTAGAGACCCAAAGTTAGTCTAAAAGAATTAGGGAGCCTTTTGAGCAAACCCTAAAGCAAGGATGGGAGGGCAGGAAACTGAATCGAAATCATGTTTGGAAGCTTCAGAACTCATTAGCAACATAATAGCAAAGTAACATGCAATCACAATAGAAGGATTCAAAGAATATAATGGTAAATATTCATAAGAACAGTAGAAAAAAAACATGCTTAGAAGAAACTTAAATTGGGCTTAGTAGAAGGCAAACAAAAAAACTTACAACTTAGCAGGAAAATACAGTAGAAGGGCACAAAACCCCGAAAAAGTATCGCAGAAAGCATATAGGAAAACACAGTAAGAAAAACATGTCAGAACATGGTAAAAAATACAGTAGAGAAGCATCAAAACATAGTGGAAGAAAATAGCAGAACATAGCTTAGAAAACACAATAGAGAAGCATCAGAACATAATGGAAGAAAGCAGTAGAGGAACACACACGGTAAAAGGAAAACATAATAACACAGTAGAAAAGAATACGAGACCATAATATAGGAAAATATAGTAAGAGAAGCATATAGGAATATGATACAAGAATACAATAGAGACAATTACACATAAATGACAAAGAAAAATCATAAAAAGATTTAAACATTTTTCAGAAAACCCTAGATCGGAAAAGAAAGGTTTTTGAAAGTGATTTTGAAAGAAAAGTTGGGAGAATTGTTTAAAACATCAAGTAAAGTACAGATACACAATGGATTTAAAAAGAACGAAGAAGAAAACCTCGAAAGGTAGGGTTTCAAAAGAACCTTAAAATGAGAAAGGCTTTGAAAAGGCACTGATCGGAGTCAAAGAAGGTCGGAATCAGATTCAAATAACTATAGCACGCCGGAGCAAAGCCGATGATGGCCGGAAACCTCGAGTCAGCGAAGGTCTGAGTGAAGACCTTCGAGGTCTGGCCTTGAATCTTCAAATATCAGGCAAATAGGAGTAATAAGAGGTGAGTACAGGACCCCCATGGCCTGAGAAGCCATGGTTTCTGGTGGGTTTCATGGTTGAAGACGGTGGAAGATGATTAGGGTTCCAGGAATGTTTGAGAGAGTTGAAAGACGAAGGGATTGAAAGGAGACTGATTAGGGTTAGGGGTGTCACACCTCCTTTTGGCGCAGGCTCGCGTGGGCGCGAAGGAGTTTTTTTCCAATTAAAGGACAATCAAAACGGGATTCATTTATTAAGAGATTTAGAGTCGCCACTTGGGAGATTTTTGGTGTCCCAAGTCACCGGTTGAATCCCGAATTGAGGAAAGGTTTGACTCTATTTAACAGTCCGTAAACCAGAAATCCGGATAAGGAATTCTATTAACCCGGGAGAAGGTGTTAGGCATTCCCGAGTTCCGTGGTTCTAGCACGGTCGCTCAACTGTCATATTTGGCTCATTTATATGATTTATAACATGCTTCACTTATGTGCAAATTTTAACTTTGAATCGCTTTAATTATTATTATTATCTAAAAGACTTACAACGTCGTGAAAATGCATCATGAACCACATCACAATCAATGTACCCGTGATTATCGACACATTTCGACTTCATCAAGATTTGGATTTGGGTCCATAAATATGTACCCGAGTTTAAGGAGGTAAGATTATTAAACTATCGTGCCTAAAGCAAACTACGAATGTTCATGGATATTAACGGCCTAAGCATGCTCCTGGCGAACAATAAGATAAAACAGTGAACCTGTAAAACTCAGGTCTCATTTGCATTTCACTTAACATCCCAGAACTAAGTCCCCAACCAAAATCATGTTTTTCTAAAATAATCTTCATACCAAGTAACAAAATGAACAAGCAAGTAAGTGGGGAAATTTATAGCAGTTAAGGTGAATTGAAAAATGACGTAAACAAACTAAAAAATCTAGCCTTTGACATACAGTGAATTAATTAAAAACTTTACTATGACATTAAACCTCAAACAAGATAAGTATTCCATCACTAAACTTTTAGTTCTCATGATTCCTATGAAATAAAACAATAGCACACCGCAATACTCTTGATTTATAATTTAAACTAAGCAAACTACAATAAGGGAGGAAACCAATAGTTAATAAACTAATTAAACCAAGAAGCCACATCGATTTCTCCAATTTCAGTCCAAGAAATTTAATTTAAAACACATCTAACACAAGAAATATATATAACATAGAATAACAATAAATGAGATAAAACATCAGCTCAAGATTCCCAAAGAGAGATGTCAACAAACGGACCTTTATATTGATAAACAGTCCTAAAAATTGGTCTAAATGGAACGTTGACCGAGAACCTCTGTCGGAAACCAAACGAGACTGAAACGTCAAGCCATGAACGAAAGCTTCATCTTCGAAAAAAAAAAAACTCTTTTGACGCAAGACACATGCAAGAGCAGACCCAGTGAATTAGGTACTGATGAAGTGGAGCAGCTGGACGACGCTGCTGCTGGACGACGCAGCTGCTGGAGACGACGCGGACAGTAACTGTTGTTTGGTATGTGTATGGCTAAAAACCTGGGTTTATTGTTCTAGACCTGGCTTACCCGAGCGGACAGCTCGAGCCGAGGAGGAGGCAGCAACCCGGGAATACAGAAGCTTCACCGGTTTTGCAACTTATCCAAACCTCGTTCTAAAGTGGGAATTAGACACTATACAGAAAAGAAGTCACACGAAGTGCACCCTTCTTCATGATTTAGAAGACTCAGAGAGGAGATTGGTTTCGGCACAATTTATATGTACAGTTCAAAAAAATATCAAAGCGATAAAAATATCATTTTGCACATTTAAACCCAAGATAATAATAAACCAAATACAACAATTATTCAAAGCTCGAGTTCTAAAACCCTAATCTAGTGGTTCTGGGTTTATCATCTTGTTGGAAAAGGTGTCTAGACTGGCTTTTACTCGAGCGAACAACTCGAGCCGAGGAGTGTCAGTGCACCGGTAGCATGGCTTTCCGGCTTAATTGACAATGCTCCCCGCCTAAACATGTGTGACTACAAATCCTTCACCGGGTGCCAAGCACCACAGCTATCTTGAAAAAATGGGCTATGTCCAGCAAATGCCCGATATTATTTTAAAGAGACTCAGAACAAGAAAAATGGGTATCGGCACAATTTATACACAATTCACAAAATATCAAAACAGTAAAACAATATTTAGCACATTAAATACAAACATCTAATAAAATCAGATAATAAATAAGCCAAATACAACAATTATTCCAAGCTCGAATTCTTAAACCCTGAACCAGTGGTTCTGGGTTTGCATCCCCAGCAGAGTCGCCAGAGCTGTCACACCTCCTTTTGGCGCAGGCTCGCGTGGGCGCGAAGGTGTTTTTTTCCAATTAAAGGACAACCAAAACGGGATTCATTTATTAAGAGATTTAGAGTCGCCACTTGGGAGATTTTTGGTGTCCCAAGTCACCGGTTGAATCCCGAATTGAGGAAAGGTTTGACTCTATTTAACAGTCCGTAAACCAGAAATCCGGATAAGGAATTCTATTAACCCGGGAGAAGGTGTTAGGCATTCCCGAGTTCCGTGGTTCTAGCACGGTCGCTCAACTGTCATATTTGGCTCATTTATATGATTTATAACATGCTTCACTTATGTGCAAATTTTAACTTTGAATCGCTTTAATTATTATTATTATCTAAAAGACTTACAACGTCGTGAAAATGCATCTTGAACCACATCACAATCAATGTACCCGTGATTATCGACACATTTCGACTTCATCAAGATTTGGATTTGGGTCCATAAATATGTACCCGAGTTTAAGGAGGTAAGATTATTAAACTATCGTGCCTAAAGCAAACTACGAATGTTCATGGATATTAACGGCCTAAGCATGCTCCTGGCGAACAATAAGATAAAACAGTGAACCTGTAAAACTCAGGTCTCATTTGCATTTCACTTAACATCCCAGAACTAAGTCCCCAACCAAAATCATGTTTTTCTAAAATAATCTTCATACCAAGTAACAAAATGAACAAGCAAGTAAGTGGGGAAATTTATAGCAGTTAAGGTGAATTGAAAAATGACGTAAACAAACTAAAAAATCTAGCCTTTGACATACAGTGAATTAATTAAAAACTTTACTATGACATTAAACCTCAAACAAGATAAGTATTCCATCACTAAACTTTTAGTTCTCATGATTCCTATGAAATAAAACAATAGCACACCGCAATACTCTTGATTTATAATTTAAACTAAGCAAACTACAATAAGGGAGGAAACCAATAGTTAATAAACTAATTAAACCAAGAAGCCACATCAATTTCTCCAATTTCAGTCCAAGAAATTTAATTTAAAACACATCTAACACAAGAAATATATATAACATAGAATAACAATAAATGAGATAAAACATCAGCTCAAGATTCCCAAAGAGAGATGTCAACAAACGGACCTTTATATTGATAAACAGTCCTGAAAATTGGTCTAAATGGAACGTTGACCGAGAACCTCTGTCGGAAACCAAACGAGACTGAAACGTCAAGCCATGAACGAAAGCTTCATCTTCGAAAAAAAAAACTCTTTTGACGCAAGACACACGCAAGAGCAGACCCAGTGAATTAGGTACTGATGAAGTGGAGCAGCTGGACGACGCTGCTGCTGGAGACGACGCGGACAGTAACTGTTGTTTGGTATGTGTATGGCTAAGGATCTGCTTGGTTTTTTTTTTTTCCGTCTGCAAGAAGAAGATCATCCCATATAGTGTAGTCTCCTCCCCCATATATTCATGTGTATGTATATATAAAATGTTTCTTTTGTGTCATGTCTACATGTGTGCATGTGGGTGTGTTTGTAAAAATATGAAGACCAAAACTAGAGGGGGTCACATGGGTTGGGGTAAAGAGTGATGGGTCTCACATGGGTTATAGATGTGTTTTGTCTGTATTTTCCATGTGTGGTGGACTCGGATTATTATGGGCGAGGTCCGAAAATTATAAAACCGGATAGTTAAAACCCGAATATTATTCTTCGCCCGGAACAGAGAATGTGGTTATTTAATTAATCCTAGGTAATCAAAATAACTATAAAAGTAAGACCGACAACTAAACAAAACTATTTTTATTTTTTCAAAATTGAAGTAACTGCAAAATATTAATTATATTATTTTTTTTTTGTAATTTTCGTTTTTTAATTTTCGTTTTTTAATAAAGCTAAAAATATAAAGTACTATTTTTATATTTTTCAAGTTTAAAATGACTACGAAACATCAATAAAATTATATTTTTTGTTATTTTTTTATCTTAAGGTAAAAATAAAGTAAAAGAGTCAAAATTAGCTAAAATGGCTATATTAAAACTAAACTAAATATTTTACGCTAAAAATATAAAAAATCTCGGGTAGGGGCAAAATCACGCATCTACAACTGCCCCTCTTTGACTGAAAACACAAAGAGTTTTCAGACAAAGAACGACTAGACAAGTGTTTTGACCCGACCCTTATTCGGAGAGACTAAACTAAAAAGAAGAGGATGTGACCGAGCCCTTGTATCTGAGCTGCCTACATATCCTTGGCTATAAAGGAATCAGGCCACGTGCAGTTCAGAAGTGAGTAAGAAAATGGAGTAACCGAGGTGGAGAGCCAGTCGAGGTGTCGTTCCGTCGAGGTTCCATCCGTCGAAGTTCCGGTCCGTGGTCCTGCTATTACATCAAAAATCAAAACATGAGAAAGACTAACTAAGCCTATCAGCCACTAGTTACAAGATTCCTATCTATAAGTCTTCTGAAGCTTGATCTTGAGTATTGGTTGGTGCTTCATGCGGACTCTAAATTTGAACCTTGATACTTGCTAGTTGTAGGTGCTGCTTTTCGGATCAAGACCAGGTATGCAGTGCTTGTGACCTCGGCCATGTCTTGAGCACACCACATCTTTCATCAACTTCTACACTTGGATTAACTCCTTGCCTTTTTTTCATTGTGACTAACTTCTGTTGATCATCTCAAACCGTTGACTCGCATTCTGGTCGCAAGCTTCTTTTGTTGCTAACTTGCATTGCACTCTGAAGTGAATTCCCTTGCTTGTGATCTTCGAGCTATTCTCCTTCGAAGTCTGAATCTATCTTTTCTGATGCTTGTTGCCTTCCTTCTGATTCATGCTGGGGATTTCTATTACACTCTGTCACTTTTCGATTGTTCACTATCCTTATCAAATCTTGGAAACTGAGACGTCGTTCTGCTTTTCTGGCGGGTTTCTGACTTTAACGACAAACTCTAATCATAAATTGCCATTCCATTCTTCAGGCGGGCACCTGACTTCAACAACAAACTTCGAAAATAAATTGCCACTCCATTCTTAGGAGAAAGATTCATCAGACTAAGTCTAAATTGTTGTGATCTCAGGAGAAAGATTCATCAGACTGAGATTTTGATATCTTAGGAGAAAGATTCATCGGACTAAGATTTTGACGCTAGGAGATAATTCCTCCGACTAGGTCTAAATTGTTGTGATCTCAGGAGAAAGATTCATCAGACTGAGATTTTGATATCTTAGGAGAAAGATTCATCAGACTAAGATTTTGATGTCTTAGGAGAAAGATTCATCAGACTGAGACTTTGACGCTAGGAGATAATTCCTCGGACTAGGGCTAAATTATTGTGATCTCAGGAGCAAGATTCATCAGACTGAGATTTTGATATCTTAGCAGAAAGATTCATCAGACTAAGATTTTGACGCTAGGAGATAATTCCTCAGACTAGGTCTAAATTGTTGTGATCTCAGGAGAAAGATTCATCAGACTGAGATTTTGATGTCTTAGGAGAAAGATTCATCAGACTGAGACTTTGACGCTAGGAGATAATTCCTCGGACTAGGTCTAAATTGTTGTGATCTCAGGAGCAAGATTCATCAGACTGAGATTTTGATATCTTAGGAGAAAGATTCATCAGACTAAGATTTTGACGCTAGGAGATAATTCCTCAGACTAGGTCTAAATTGTTGTGATCTCAGGAGAAAGATTCATCAGACTGAGATTTTGATGTCTTAGGAGAAAGATTCATCAGACTAAGACTTTGACGCTAGGAGATAATTCCTCGGACTAGGTCTAAATTGTTGTGATCTCAGGAGAAAGATTCATCAGACTGAGATTTTGATGTCTTAGGAGAAAGATTCATCAGACTAAGACTTTGACGCTAGGAGATAATTCCTCAGACTAGGTCTAAATTGTCGTGATCTCAGGAGAAAGATTCATCGGACCGAGATTTTGATGTCTTAGGAGAAAGATTCATCAGACTAAGACTTTGACGCTAGGAGATAATTCCTCATACTAGCTCTAAATTGATGCCTTACTTGAAATCTTCCAATTGTTGCTTCCTTCTTCTTGTTGCTTTCATCTAAAAGCTCTAATTGTTGTTTTTCACTTCCTATTAAATTACCTTTAACTATAACTTCAAAAACTAAATCACCACTTCATTCTTCAGGCGGGCTCCCTGACTTCAACTACTATTTCAAAACTAAATCGCCACTCCATTCTTCAGGCGGGCTCCCTGACTTCAACTACTACTTCAAAATAAATCGCCACTCCATTCTTCAGGCGGGTTCCCTGACTTTAACTATTACTTCAAAAATAAATCGCCACTCCATTCTTCAGGCGGGTTCCCTGACTTCAACTACCACTACAAAATAAATCGCCACTCCATTCTTCATGCGGGCTTCCTGACTTCAACTACAACTCAAAACTAAATCGCCACTCCATTCTTCAGGCGGGCTCCCTGACTTCAACTATAACTTCAAAACTAAATCGCCACTCTATTCTTCAGGCGGGCTCCCTGACTTCAACATCAACTCACTAACTCCATCTCATCCTTTCTTCCGAATTACCTTGTTTCGGAATTGCTTTCCTCCTAAGTCGTGTTATTTTTCCCTTGACTGCTGGGGATATCTTTGGAATTGTTTACTTACCTGCTGGGGATGATACTGCTGGGAAAATCTTCTCTATTTCCTCCTTTTCTACTTCCTTCAAAATCTTTTATTCTCTCCCGGGATCGCGGGGGATTGAAATGTCATTAGCTGAGGATTGTCCTGTCGAGGGACCCCTTTTCCTTTTTCCTCTTTCCAACCTCCTTCGAGACTTGCGCTTTGCTCCATTGAAAAACTTATAGGATATAATGCTGCCGGGGAAATCTCGAAATCAGTGTTTCATTTCTCCGAGAACTGCTGGGGGTGATACCGGCTTCTTGCCTTTCTGAACGCAAGCTTCCTCGTTTTGTCCTGTCTGTTGGGGGTATAATTTCCTCTATCACAACTTGTTGTTTTCTTTCTTTCAAAGCTGCTGGGGATAATCGGGTTCAAAGATTATTTCCTCGCGTTATC
>JASVEL010013132.1:0-44170 GCA_032618575.1 Nicotiana noctiflora
TAACTCTTCCTCTATGTCACGGGTGGCAAACGAGCGGGTTGGATCGAATATAAGCGGGTCAAAAAGAATACATTAAAAAAATGGATAAATTATTTGACCCGACCCGTATTTGAGACGGATAAAAACGGGTTTATTCGACGGATAATATGAATATTTATATTATCCATAGCTTTTAAAATATATCACTTATGAGAGAATTCCTTGTATTCCAAATTTGAGTAACGCTAATTTGAGGCTTTACAATGTAAAAGTTAAACATATTAGTTATCTATTGATTATCCATTTGTTTAACCATTTTCTAAGTGGATAATATGATTCTTTATTCATATTCGACCCGCTTTTAAATGGTACATTCAATGCATTTTTTGATGGATAATACGGGTGGATAACTGTTTTCTTTTAACCATTTTGACACCTCTATTTACAGTTATCTACGTATGACCTATAAATCATAAATTTAAGCCGTGAATTTTCCATTGATGATTGAATCAAGGTAGGCTACATATATCACATTTTCTTGGTATACGGTCATTTTCCGAACTCTGCGTAAATACGAGATATTTCATACACCGAACCGCCCTTTTTTTACTCTTATTTAGAGGCCCTAGATTCGCTTCACTTATATCCTCTTTTCTATTATCCCCACCAAAGATTATTGTGGATTAATAAGATTCATCCATTTTTTAATAAGAGGTCTCGATTCGAGCATTATTTTTTTTTAAAATGGAGTGCTTCCCTCGTTATTGGTCTTACGCGGTGCAATTCTAATGAAGATCAAAGAGCCGATCAATTAGAAGTAAGAAGAAGATGAACAGGAAGGTTCTAGAATGGCAAACTCATTAGAGCGCATATGAGCTGAAAATGATTGTATAATTTTCGGTATCAAAACTGAATACATAATGACATATGTCTTACTTATATACACTATTATGACAGCTACACTAATCTTTCTTCACCAACTATCTAACCACCAATCACATAATTAGTTATAACTAACTACACTAACTCACGGGACTGTCATGTGTCATTCTTTTCTTCAATACTCCCCTTTAAGCTAGGTGGTGCAAATAGGTTGATCACTCCTAGCTTGCCCATTAGTTACTCGTGGTGTGATCCTCCCAATGCCTTTGTGAACAAATCTGCTACGTGGTCTTTAGGCATCACATACTTGGTTTTGACAATCCCTTGTTGAATCCTCTCTCTGATGAAGTGTAGGTCTATCTCTATGTGCTTTGACCGATCGTAAAATATGGGGTTTGCAACAATTTGAATTGCTGCTTTTCTTTCACAATACAACTTCACTGGCAGCTCAACTGTCACGATCCAATTAAGGATTGTGACGGGCGCTTAGGAGAAAGTGCTCCAAAGTAACCCTCATCGGTAATTTTACAGAAAATCCGATAGAGTTTCTCCTATTTTTGGACCATCCCAAACAAAATTTCCTGTCTCAAATCAACAACCAAACATTCTAATATCATACCAAACAATTGACAACATGTCAATTAACCAACACAAGTCTCCACCATGACTAACCGACCAACTAACAACCAGAATTACTAATCATCTCCAACTTTAATACTAAAGAACGATACTCAACATAAGACTAATAGCAAATAATACTCATGACACTAAAAGAATGACTATGGAGCGAATCTAAGAATTTAAAGAAAAGACCATAACGATTGATAAAAATCTCTGCCCACGCGAACAAGTGCGAGGCTCACCAAGAATTCTCAACATGTGCGCTCTAAGTAACGAACTCCTCTCCTGCGTCAACTGCTGTCTCTGTAAAAAAAACGTTAGAGGGAATAAGTCGCTAGCTTAGTGAGTAACACTTAACCACAACCGTTTTTATATAGGGACAAGTCATAAAACATGCTTGCGTAATAATCACAAAATAAAATGCCCTTTTTAAATTGGTAATAATACTCAGTCTCATGATGTGTTTCCTGTAACAAAATCAATTTAATAATTCAGTAATAAACTCGGTAAATATTGTGTCATAGCAAGTCTTTATATTTTGGAGGTTTCCAGAAAAGGATCATGTAATCTATATCACTGTGTGGACTCCTTCGTACAAGGAGTAAATTATAACTGTAGTTCCCTACTCTAGGGAAAAACTATAACTGTATGCTAGTTCTGCCTTCCCACTAGCGAGGGCTATAATTGTATTCGGTAATCGCTAGATACAAGGTGCACCAGATCTAACGAACCCGCCGTTAGCTACAGGATCCTTCAAAGTCTCCTCCCATTTATATTCTTTTTTGTAATCCATAAATACTCATACAGAAGTATTTTCAAAATAATAAAGGGCATATTATTCCTTTTCGAATCTTGTAATTTTATTTTGGTAACAATAATCATGTCTCAAGTAACGGTAAAACATATTTAGTAACAGTAAAAATATTTTGATTAATCGGTAAACATCTCAAGTAAACTGTTCGGTATCATATCAAGTAAAGGACTTGTTCCACATACAAATTTCAAAGAATCGGTAATACATTTATTTTCAAAAATCATATATAAACCATGCAGGTTATGAAAACACAAATTGTGGTAAGATTACTACTCACAGTACTCGTGCCGAAATACCAAATGCTTCACCTCGAGCGATTTGTACAAATTCCTCCAATCAATCTATAATTACATAATATCAATCTCATGTTAATTTTCTTATTTAGGCTATTCATAGCTATTTTAGAATACCCAACCCTCGAGGTTTTATGTTTGACTCTTAATTTGCCCAGAATAATTCTTATTGGTATTTAATTACTTATACCTTGTGAAACCATTCAAATATATGAACTGAGATAAAAAGAATTACAAGAAGATAAAAACTGAGATGAGAAATTCGAGTATTACCCGTAAAAACCAGTGCGTATGTAAGATTTCTCAAAATTTGGTTTTAGCCTCTTTCTTCTTCCCCCTTTCTTTCCTTCTTTTTTTTTTTGAAGCTTTTGCTTCGTCGACCACAACCGCCCTTTCTTTTCTTTGAGGCAATTGGGCTTCGGCCCTTTTGCCTTACTTATCCTTTTCTTTTTCTTTTCTTTTTTTTAAAGTTATTTTCTTATAATTTATTATTATTATTATAATATTACACCCTTATTTAAAATATAAGGTTTTACATCTTCCCCGACTTATGAAATTCGGTTCCCAAATTTAACTCAAGTATGTACCTGTAGACTTAAACAAATAAGGGTACTTGACTCGCATATTGTCTTCTATTTCCCTAGTAGTTTCTTCAACTGTATGATTTCTCCATACGAGTTTCACGAACACGATTTCTTTTGATCGTAGTTTTCTTATTTGTCTATTAACAACAACCATTGGCTCCTCCTCGTCAGACAACTTCTCATCAAGTGGTATAGTCGGTGCTTCAATCACCTGAGATGAGTCTAATATACATTTTCTTAGCATTGAGACGTGAAGCATTGGATGAATAAAGGACAACTCATGATGAAGTGCCAAACGATAAGCCACCACTCCCACTCGGTCTAGTATCTCATACGGTCCTATAAACCTAGGGCTCAACTTGCCTCTTTTCCCAAACTGCATCACATATTTTATAGGGGAGACTCTAGGAACACTTTGTCCCCATTGTGAACACTAAATCTCTTTTTCTCTTCTCAGCATAAGACTTTTGTCAACTTTGAGCTGCAAGCAATCTCTGTCTAATCAATTAGACCTTGTCCATAGCTTTTTGTACTAGATCGGGTCCCAATAAGTTAGTCTCACCAGCTTCAAACCATCTGATAGGAGAATGACACCTTCTACCATACAATGCTTCGTATTGTACCATTTGAATACTGGACTAGAAACTATTATTGTAAGCAAATTCAGCTAACGGTAGATAAGTGTCCCAACTACCTCCAAACATAAGAATACAAGCTCTCAACATATCTTACAAGATCTGTATAGTACGTTTAAATTGCCCGTCTGTCTGTGGATGAAATACAGTACTAAGATCTACTCGTGTACCCAATGCTTCTTGAAAAGATTTCTCTGTGATCCTCTATCAGAGATGATGGATACTGGAACTCCGTGAAGTCGGACAATTTTATTCATAAATATCTGAGCATACCTGACTCCACCATATGTATTCTTCACCGGAAAAAAGTGTGCTGATTTCGTCAGTTGATCTACAATCACCCATACCGAGTCATAACCTCTAAGTGTTTGTGGTAGCTCGGTGACACTAGTAATTCTTTCTCATTTCTACTCTGGAATCTCAATTTGTTATAACAGTCCTGCGGGTCTTTGATGCTCAGACTTGACCTGTTGACAAGTTAAACAATTGGAAACAAAGTTAGCAACATCTTTCTTCATACCTTCCCACCAATAAAATTGCTTCAGGTCATGGTACATTTTTGTGGATCCAGGATGTATAGTGTATTTAGTGTTGTGAGCTTCTTTAATAATAGCATGTCTCAACCCATCTACGTCTGCTACACATAGCATGTCACCCATTCAAAGAACACCATCACTTTCAACAATCATATCCTTGCTTTTACCATCTAAGGTCTCATCTCTGTATTTGCATAATCATTCATCCCCATATTGGGTGGCTTTAATGCACTCAACTAATGAAGACATAGCCTAAGCACAAGACAACAATGCCTCTGAATTTCCAACACTAAATATGATATATGTATCTTCTAGTCTCTGAATATCTCTAGCCAAAAGTCTTTTTACAGGGGCTATATGTGCCAAACTCCCCATAGATTTTCTACTCAATGCATCAGCCACCACATTGGCTTTTCTAGAATGATACAAAATAGAATAATCATAGTCTTTGAGTAGTTCCATCCAACGATGCTGCCGAAGATTTAGATCTCTCTACTGAAAGATATACTTCAAACTTTTGTGGTCAGTATAAATCTTACAAGTTTCGCCGTATAGATAATGTCTCTAAATCTTTAGAGCAAACACCACTACAGCCATCTCCAAATCATCTGTAGGATAGTTTTGCTCGTGCTTTTTCAATTGTCTCCAAGCATAAGAAATAACGCGACCATTTTGCATGAGAACACATCCTAATCCCACCCTCGAAGCATCATAGAATACAGTAAATCCTTCGGAACATGATGGTAAGGTTAATATTGGTGCAGTTGTTAAACATGTTTTGAGTTTTCGAAAGCTCTGTTCACATTCCTCCGTCCACTAAAACTTTGCATTTTTTGTGTTAGCTTGGTTAGTGACTTTGCTATTCTGGAGAAATCCTGCATAAAACGCTTGTAATAGCCTGCTAAGCCTAAAAAGCTATGAATCTCTTTAGGAGAAGTAGGTCTGGACCATTTCTGCATAGCTTCATTATTGTTAGAATATACCATAATTCCATCTTTGGATACAACATGCCCCAAAATGCTACCGAGTCTAGCCTGAATTCACACTTTGAGAACTTAGCATAATGCCGATGTTCTCGCAATGTCTGCAATACAGTCCTGAGATGATTCTCGTGTTCTCTTTCGCTACAAGAATATATCCGAATATCATCAATAAATACTATTATAAATCTATCCAGAAACGGCTTGAACACCCTATTCATTAAATCCATGAATGCAGCTAGAGCATTTGTCCATCCGAAAACGCATCACAAGAAACTCATAGTGCGTGTATCGAGTCCTGAAGGCAATCTTAGAAATATCTTCATTTTTTATTCTATGTTGATGATAACCAAAACATTGGTCAATCTTTGAAAAGTGGGCAGCTCTTTGTAACTGATCAAACATGTCATCTATACGAGGCAAATGATATTTATTATGTATTGCTATCTTATTCAACTGCCTGTAGTCAATGCACATTCTTAGGGTTCCATCTTTCTTCTTTACAAACAGTACTAGTGCACCCCATGGTGATACACTAGGTCTAATAAAAACCTTATCTAATAAATCTTGTAACTGTTGCTTTATCTCCCTCAACTATGCTGGTGCCATTCGATATGGGTGTACGATATGCGTTGTGTGTTAGGTAGCAAATCAATACCAAAGTCTATTTCTCGTACTGAAGGCAATCCTGGTAAATCCTCGGGAAATACATCAGAAAATTCTCTCACTACGGGTATATTTTCTACACTAACTGTTTCCTTTCTTGTTTCATTTACAATAGCTAAGATACCCAAGGAACCTTTCTTCAGACGTCGTTGAGCCATCATAAAAGATATAATTTTGCAAGTCTTTGGAACCTGACTCCCTCTTAGAATAAAACTGGGTTCATTTGGTATCTCAAACTTTACTATCTTTGCATGTCAATCGACTATAGCATAGCAAGAAGATAACCAATCCATTCCCATCATCATGCCAAAGTCAAACATATCAAGTACAATAAGGTCACCTAGAGTATCTCTATCTTCAACCCGAATCTAATAAGCACGATACACATATTCAGCTAATAGAGACTCTCCGACATGAGTAGCAAGTAGAAAAGGATCATTCAATAGCTCGGGATGTCTACTAAATCTCAAAGCAAAGTACGAGGACATATATGAGTGAGTAGATCCCGGATCAATCAATGCAATTGCATCAAATGAACAGATAGAAAGAATACATGTAACCACTGCATTCGAGGCCTGAGCATCCTGTCTGGTAAATGCAAACACTCTCGCCTGACCTCTACCAGCATTGCCTTGTTCTTGATTCACAGTAGCACGGTCTCCAGCACCTCGACCCCTATTTCCTGTACATGTAGCACCTGAAGTATTACGAGTAGTCTGAGTCGGTGCAGCTGACTGAATAGAAGCCTAGTTGAAATTTCTCGGAGGCTAAGGGCAATCCCTCAAGCGATGTACCAACTGGCCACACCGAAAGCACTCTCTATTTAAAATACGACATTGGCCCAGATGTTATCTACCACAGGTCTGGTAGAGGCATATATCTTTCCAGAATTATGATGTCCAGAAGATGATGGTCCCATATTACCTTGTTTGTAATATGTTCTATATGTCGACTATGAAGACATGTATGTCCATGTCTGAGAACCATGTTATTGTTGTTGTCCCTGATTTCCTGCTCTTCTATTTTCACAAAACCGCAACTGAAAGCCCCTCCTGTCTTGGCCTTCTTATGTAATCCACTAGTTGCATGCTTCTCACGTCCTTTATTTTCAATCTTTCTAGCAAGGTCGACTACATCAGAGTAGGATAAAGTCTTCATTTGTGGGGCTACTACAGTGTATAGACGACCAACCAATCCATCAACAAACCTTTGAATTAGAGCTTCTTCGGTAGGCACTAAGTGAGGAACATATATAGCCAGTTTACAAAACTTAGTGTTATATGTTGACACATCCATATCTGGAGTCTGAACCAATCTCTCTAAGTCTCTAGCTTTTTGTTGCATCATACTGTCTGGAAGAAAATGATACTTGAACAACTTAGTAAACTCGTCCCATGTTAGTGGTGGTGCTCCTGCTGGCCATCCTAGCAATACAGTTTCATACTATGTGTTGGCCATATCCTCTAGTTTGTATGTTGCAAGCTCCACAGCTCTCTCACTAGAACATCCAAGAGCATGTAATGCCTTAAGTGTCCCGTCCAAGAAACTTTGAGGATCTGCAGAATTATCAGAACCTGTGATTTTTGGTGATTTTAATTTCAGGAACTCGTGTAGGGATACTTCCTTATTCCCGAAATTCTGAGTCTGTGCAGGTGCTTGCGTTTGTAAAGTAGCCTGAGGAGCTGAACTTGCTCCCATAGTAGGCACCAACGCCTCAAACACATTCAATAACCTTGTCACTGCATCTATATGTAAGGCAATAGTAGGTACAACAGTTGGCAATGGTGGTGGAGCATTCTAAACTCCCTGCTATTGCACTTGTTCTGGCGTAACAACTTGGGCTTGACCTATGTTCCCAACTTGAGGTTGATGAGTAATCTGTCTTCTTGTTTGATGAACCCCAAATTGACCGCCACCCCGGGTAGTACCACGTTCAACACCACGTCCAGCAGATGAGGGTGTGCGTGTCCTAGCTATCTACGAAAGAAATATTCCAAAGTCAATCTCAAGTTATCTCAACGCACGATCAAAGAATAAAAGAAGGGAAAATATTCCTAGATGTTCAGTAGCCTCAAGATCATAAGTATGGGAGCCTACATACCCATGAACAAGACTCAACTAAATATTGTTCCATGATTCAGGACTTAAAGCCTAAGCTCTGATACCAACTTTGTCACGACCCGATTTAGGATTGTGACGGGCGCTTAGGAGCAAGTGCTCCCAAGTAAGCCTTATCGGCAATTTTACATAAAATTGGGTGGCAGAGTTTCCCCTGTTTTTGGACCATCCCAAAAAACATTCTTGTCTCAAATCAACAACCAAACATCCTAATATCATACCAAACAATTGGCAACATGTCAATTAACCAACACAAGTCTCCACCATGACTAAACCACCAACTAACAACCAGAATTACTAATCATCTCCAACTTTAATACTAAAGAACGATACTCAACATAATACTAATAGCAAATAATACTATGACACTAAAAATGACTATGGAGCGACTCTAAGAATTTAAATAAAAGACCGTAACAATTGATAAAAATCTCTGCCCATGCGACAAGTGTGAGGCTCACAAAGAATTCTCAACTTGTGCGCTCTAATTAACGAACTCCTCTCTTGCGTTAACTGTTGTCTCTGTAAAAAAAGTTAGCGGGGAATGAGTCACTAGCTCAGTGAGTAATAACACTTAACTACAAATATTTTTATTTGGGTACAAGTCAGAAAACATGCTTGCATAATAATCACAAAATTCTCTTTTTAAAACGGTAATAATACTCAGTCTCATCATATGTTTCCTATAACAAAATCAATTTAACAATTCAGTAATAAAATTGGTAAATACTATATCATGGCAAGTCTTTATATTTGGGAGGTTTCCATAAAAGTATCATGTAATCTATATCACTATGTGGACTCCTTCGTACAAGGAGTCAATTATAACTGTAGGTCCCTACTCGAGGGAAAAACTGTAACTGTATGCTAATTTTACCTTCCCACTAGCGAGGGCTATAACTGTATTCGGTAATCGTTAAATTCAAGGTGCATCGGGTCTAACGAACTCGCCGTTAGCTACGGGATCCTTCAAAGTCTCCCCCCATTTATATTCTTTCTTATAAACCATAAATACTCATACAGAAGCATTTTCAAAACAATAAAGGGCATATCATTCCTTTTTGAATCTTGTAATTTTATTACGGTAACATTAATCATGTCTCAAGTAACGATAAAACATATCTGGTAAAAGTGAAAATATTTTGATCAATCGGTAAACATCTCAGTAAAATGTTCGGTATCATATCAAGTAAAGGACTTGTCCCATATGCAAATTTCAAAGCACCAATAATATGTATTTATTTTCAAAAATCATATATAAACCATGCAGGTTATGAAAACACAAATTGTGGTAAGGTTACTACTCACAGTACTCGTGCCGAAATACCAAATGATTGACCTCGAGCGATACGTAGAAATTCCTCCAAGCAATCTATAATTACATAATATCGATCTCATCTTAATTTTCTTATTTAGGCTAATTCATAGAAATTTTAAAATACCAATCCCTCGAGGTTTTATGTTTGACTCTTAATTTGCCCAGAATAATTTTTATTGGTATTTAATTTCTCATACCTTGTGATAGGACTGAGATAAAAAGAATTACTAGAAGATAAGAACTCAGATGAGATATTTGAGTATTACCCATAAAAACCAGTGCGTATATAAGATTTCTCAAAATTTGGTTCTAGCCTCTTTCTTCTTCTCCCTTTCTTTCCTTCTCTATTTTTTTCATTTTGAAGCTTCTGCTTCGTCGACCACAACGACCCTTTCTTTTCTTTGAGGCAATTGGGCTTCGGCCCTTTTGCCTTACTTATCCTTTTTTTTAAAGTTATTTTTTATTATTATTATTATTATTATTATTATTATTATTATTATTATTATTATTATTATTATTATTATTATTACACCATTATATAATATATAGGGTATTACATTAACTTTATCACCCAGCTTTTTACAAAGCCCTGTCAACCATGATATTTCTGCAACTCCTGTTGCCGTGCTCCTATACTCTGCCTCTGTAGAGCTTCTTGAAATTGTGCATTATTTCTTGGACTTCCAAGACGCTAACGAATTTCCCAATTTCATCACATATCCTATTATCCTGAAAAATGGACATGATGCACAATCAGCATCACAAAAGGTTGTCAACTTAGAGAACTATTTAGAACTCATCAGCAACCCCAAGCATAAAGCTCATTTGATATACCTCAAAACCCTTATAGCAGCTTCCATGTGAGATTTCTTTGGACAATGCATGAACTAGCTTAATACATGGACTGCATAGCATATATCTAGCCTAGTCATGGTAAGGGACAACAGCTTTCCAACTAATCTCTGATATGACCCTGAATCTGCCAGCGTTTCATCTTCTTTCCAGTTCAAGTGTTGACCATACTCTACAATAGTAAATATTTGGTTGCATTCCATTGGTGTAGTCACTAGTTTTGCACCCACTAATCCAAGATCAGCAATTAGATCTATTGCAAACTTTCTTTGGTACATCAGCATTCCTTCTTTAGACCTTGATATCTCAATCTCAAGGAAGAACTCCAATTCCCTTAGATTCTTGATCCTGAAATTCCTTTGCCCCTGAAATCGGTACTTGATCATTACCAGTTATGAGGAGATCATCTACATATACCAGGATTATTATTTTGTCCCTTGCTTCTTTGTGAACAAGTGATAATCAAAGTGATTCTGTACAAAGCTAGATTTTAGCTATGCCTCAGTTAGTTTGAGATTCCATTCTTTTGAAGCCAGTTTTAAGCCATATCGGGATTTGTGCAGCCTACACACTTTCTCCCCCTAGCTGGAAAATCCCTGGGGTGTACACATATAGACTTCTTCAATGAGGTTAACTTGGAGAAATACATTATAGACATCCATTTGATGTAAATTACAGTTATTGGCTTTAGATAAAGCTATAACTACCCTAATTGTCACCATCGTGACTATAGGAGAGAAATTTTTCTGATAGTATAGGCCTTCTATATGGTTGTAAACACCTACTTGCATCCAATAGGAGTCTTCCCTGTTGGTAAATCTACCATAGTCTAGGTCATATTGTTCTTGAGTGCATTTAACTCTTGATTCATAGCATCAAGCCATATGGGGTTTGATGCAGCCTCCTCATAATTCAAGGGTTACCTAATGCTAGTGATTTTGGACAAATAAGACTGATACTTGGCTGAGAAACCTGCATGAGTCAAATAATTTTGCATTGGGTACTTGCAAATCTGCTGCACATCTGATCTTGTCAAGGAACCATTGTAGACATTGACTAGCAGCCATACATGCTCCTTAGTAGTCCTAGCTGATTTCTTTAATTGGTCATCTACGGGAACAGGTATATCCTATTTTGAAGGAGATGACTGTTGAGCTTAAATGTCTTTAGAAAGTAAATGATGTGATGATGAAGGTTATGTATCATCAGTAGTGTGGTTGTCTACAATAGGTGGCATTGCTGAAAGGGATGCATTATCAGCTTGTGTGTTGATCTGCATATGGACATTTGTATCTTGAGATATTGCAGCATCAGTAGTAACCGGATATTTCACGCCATTAGGAAATAACTACAACTTTCCTTCTTTAAGTAGTTGAAAAGGAAAGATATGCTCCACAAATTTTACATCCTTTCTTACAAAGAATGAGTTAGTTAAAATATTATATAGTCTATATCCCTTCTGGGATAATGAATATTCTATTAACACAGCCAACGGATCTGGCTGCAAACTTGCCTCTTTCTCCCAATGTCTCAGCAAAACATAGACACCATATGGTTCTCATGTGTTGTAAAGATGGCACTCTTCCATACAACTCTCAAACGATAATTTTCTTGACAACACTGATAGAGGCATCTTGTTTATGACATAAATAGTTGCTTGTACACACTCCCCCCAAAATTTTAGAGGCAAACAACTTTGCAACTTAATGGCCCTAGCTACTTCCAGTATGTGTCTTTGTTTCCCTCCACTATCCCATTTTGTTGTGGGGTGTGAACACATGAACTCTGATGAACCATTCCATAAGATTGAAACAAACTGTTGAAATCCGGGTCGTGACAGATCCATTGTCACTTCTTAATACTTTCACAATCACATCAAATTGAGTCTTTATTAAGGCTAAAAAATATCTCAAACATACAACCACATCACTCTTGAGCCTCAGTAAGTAAATCCATGTTATTCTACTGCAATCATCTACTATAGTAAGGAAAGATCTATGTCCACTATGAGTTTGTACTCTATATGGACCCTAAATATCTACATAAATCAATTGAAATGGTTTATTTGATTTACCTGTACTCTTAGGGAAAGGCAATCTGCCTTGTCTAGCCAAAGGACAAATTGTGCATTCCTTTACTCCATCACTACTAGCCTTGAACTTCATGTTTGGAATTCGTTTCACTACTCTATTTGGAGCATGTCTGAGTCTTCCATGCCATACTTTTAAATCCTCTTCATGCATAGTAGAATCCTGAAGATGTACATTTGCAGCCTTGGCTTCAAGTTTCTGATTCTGCAAGTTGTATAAACCTTCTAGTCCTTACCAATCCCCTTCACTTTCCCACTGTGAAGGTACTGTATTATACAAAAATCATGATAAAAGGATATAAATCATCTTAAGTCCCTTGTAAGTCTAGACACAGATAATAGGTTATATTTAAAATTTGGAACATATAAGACATTCTTAACAATACTGTTCTCACCAATTCTACTCTCTCCAGTACATTTAACAACAAGTGAAATTCCATCAGGTAGGTATACATTTGGTGCATTGCCTAGTATGTTGGTGTTTATCTTGTAAATTAGCCATCTGGTGTGAATCATATGATTGGTTGCATCAGAGTCTACTATCCAGTTCTCATTTTTAACCTTTTTATTTGTAACAAAGGTCTTGGATGAACCTGCAAAACATGTATTTTCACTTGTCCTTGTATCGATCAGCTTTAAGATTTGATCATATTTCTCCTGAGTGAACATGATTGGCATTCCTTGTGCTAGATTTGTAGTAGATGGGTTGATCACTTGTTGTCCTTCCTGTGTAGTTGTATTGGTCATCTGCGTCATCACTGATTGTTGTCCCTCATGTGTGATTGCATTGGCCATAGGTCTTTGAGGAAAGCCTGTTGTTTTCTTCCACATTTTGAAATCGGCTAGATATCCATGCAATTTGAAGCAGGTGTCTCTTGTGTGCCCTTTATAGTTGCAGTAATCATAGAACAAATTTCCTTTCCTAGGCTTATAATTATTCCCTGAATTCATACCTTTCTTCGTGAATAATGTTTTTCCATCTCCAATCTCTACAATCTGAGAGAACTTTCCAAAGCTCTTTGGCTTTCTTCAGAAACTATCATGGAATATGCTTTGTTAACTATGGGAACAGGGCTCATCATCAATATGTAACTCCTAGATTGGCTATATGCTTCATTCAGTCCCATAGAAACTGCAGAAGCGTTTGGTACTCAAAATATTCAGAATAATTCTTAGATTTTGGGCAATCACACCTGGGACAAGGCATCAAGGCATCATATTCCTCCCATAGGTCTGTCAACTAGGAGAAATATGCAGAAACTGAGGAAATTCCCTGCGATAAAGTTGCAATCTCCTTGTGTAGGAAGAAGATACGAGATCCATCTACCTTATAATACTTATCCTTCATATCAGTCCAGACTTTGTGAGCGTTAGATTTGTACACGATTCCACTAAGTAAATTTGTGCTCACAGCATTCATAATCCAGGAAAGAATTATTGCATTACACTTCTTCCAAAGCTCATGCAAGGATCAATCAAACATATCCTTAGTACATCGGCCATCAACAAATCCTAGCTTACTCTTACCAATCAGATATATTTTCAAAGATCTACTCCACAATGCATAGTTTTCATATCCAGATAGTTGAATAGAGATCAAGGAACTACCCTGAAGTATCATAGGGCTATAGACACAGAGGGTGATGATGATCTATGCTCGTTCCTATGTTTGTTCGTTCTAGTTGAAGTTTCTTCTCTAATCGACATAGCTAGCAGATTCAGCTAATTTAACACTTTGATTCAACAAATTACAAATTCGCAAATCGCAAATCGAAAACAAAAACTAGGTTAACTAATTGTGGAAAAACTCGAACAATCAGCAACAACATAATTGTGCGGAAAGTAGAAGATATCCACCATAACGAGCATGTATCTAGCTTTTGGGCTCTGATACCATGATGATGATAGAAGAGCAGATCAACTGGAAGTAAGAAGAAGATGAACTTGAAGGTTCTAGAACGGAGAACTCATTAGAGAGCATATGAGCTTTAAATGATTGTATAATTTTCTCTATCAAAACTAAATACAAATTGACATATATCTTACTTATATACATTGTGTATGACAGTTACACTAATCTTTCTCCACTAACTATCTAACCACCAATCACATAATTAGTTATAACTAACTCGCATGACTTACATGTGTCATTCTTCTCTTTAATATTGGACTAGTTAGGGCCTCAATGCCGATATTGAACACCTCGTGGGAAACCAACATACAAAAAAATTCTACCACCCAATTGTGTAATCTTTTTTCTTATACCTCATGACTTCCTTTGTTCTAGTTTATATTTCTTAATTAGACAAAACTTTATATCAATAAATTAAAAGATTTTAAACTAATAATCATATACGTACTACTTCCGAACATTGTGTATCGCGCGTGAGTGAAGTACCTACCCTCTAGATTACTCTCCACTAGAGTTACCCCTTACCAAAAATCAGAAATTTTTAGGAAATGATCTAGTTATAGTACTGTATACCTAGCTATAAAAATTTGGATTACAAAGATCATCTAGTCAATATAAATTAAAATGAGATAATAGCGCTAGTTTGAAATCTTTAGTTGCGCATTATCCTTAATTTCCACATTCTTTTTATCTATTCCCCCTTAGGAATCTAATGGAAAAAAACAAAGACGTTGCGCATACATAGTTGTGCCAATAGTATCATAGGGGCATATATAATAGAACAATAATCTTATATTAAAACTAATGGAGTACTACTTTTTAAGGATTCAATATATTACAGTTAATTAATAACTTAGGTGGATCTTGAATATTCTTATTGAATTAATACTCATATCGGTTTCACATTGAATGTTTATATGTGGGAGAGATTCACATAACTTATGAAAGACAAATGTACTAATCTCAAACAACTTTCTTGCATCATGTCATTGCTAAGATAAGACTATACTAAATTATAGTCCAGTAATAATACTGATGAAAGTTTTTCATACAATAGGTATGCTCTGTTTGGCCGTCCTCTTTCTCTAAGTAATAGTAGAAATTTTATTAATAAAGAAAATGATTTCACCTAATTAATAGTCTATTTATCACCTCAAATTAAGGCATAAATGTTGATGGCTACTATTTTAACGGGCAGATATGAAGTGAATGTGTTCTTGTAATGTAAGAATGAGACGGTACCAGAAACGACAAATGCTGATAATTAATAAAGGACGTGATGTCTGTATTTAGTTCTTTCTCAGGTCTCAACCAACAATAATTAGCAATTATTTGTGTATATGTATTGCAAGAGCTAAATACTCAGAGCATTTAAAACCAATAGCTTTATTACCAAACAGTTACAAATGTTTATCTGCAAAGAACTCCTCATGCACGTTATTATTTGGCTAAAACAATTTTTAGTTTTTTTTTAAGCAAATTAATTAAAGATGAAAGAGATAAATCATAATCAAATTTAATTAACAGTAACTGAACACCAGATGAATATGGCATTAGCATATCTTATTTAAATTTGAATATTGCCTTCTCTCTCTATAGAGAGGGAAGAAGAATTACAAAATACTTCAGCTCATTCGGGGTACGGGGATGATGCTTCCTCCTTTTCCCTTGATACAGTGGAAATTCTACCCTTCTCTTGATATCGGGTAAAGGTTGTGGGATGCCTAACATCTTAGAGAAGGGGGTGAGTTTAACTCGACTCCTTACTCAGTGGTATTTAAATTTGAATATTGCCTTCTCTCTCTATAGAGAGGGAAGAAGAATTACAAAATACTTCAGCTCATTCGGGGTACGGGGATGATGCTTCCTCCTTTTCCCTTGATACAGTGGAAATTCTACTCTTCTCTTGATGTAGGGTTTTCTGGTCGTGGGATGCCTCACTCCCGTGGGTCTGTCGAATATCATAGAGAAGGGGTGAGTTTAACTTGACTCCTTACTCAGTGGCAAAAATACAGTTATGGCCGTCCTAATCGAGGCAGTCAGATTTTGACCAATAAAATTATAAACTGCATGGATCGATACTACTATAAATTTAATTACTACTCTAAAAAACCCTAGATTCCGTTTTAGTTTTTTTACGTCTTATTTATTATTTTGGAAAAATTGCAACCAAGATCTACAGGTTGATATGGCGGTAGTATTATTTTATATGCTAATGTGTTTTTTTTTTCTTTTGTGCGCGCGCGTGTATAAACATTATATTTTAAAGACGAATATTCTAACTTCCTTCAATTCTGGTTACTTTCTCATGGAGCTAACATCAAAATAAGTAGTTGTTTGATATCCCAAGTTACATGTTTAATTCTATAACTTTAATTTTTATATACTGATAATGTAAATAAATTATTACACTATTACGTAAGAACTAATAAGTAATCATTCCTAAAAGATGAATTAACAACTTGAAAAATAAGACCGATTATGCAACTAAGTTAAAATATACCGCTAGTGCAAAAATTTGTTTCACCGTCTATATATAGAAATTAAATCAAAATTTATATTATTGTTTATTTGAAATAGGAAGGCTAGAAGAACCTAGAAGATGCTGAAAGATTTTTGTTTTTTAATATATATTTATTTGGATCATCAAGGTGACAGTTGTACTTTTGCAGAGATAGTGAGAAGGAGAATATGAAAGGGAAGCAAAAGAAACATGTGTTTTTTTCTTTTCTTTTTTTTTTTAAGTGTATTGCTTGCTGCCTTCTTCTGAAACTGCAACTCCAATCCTCAAACGCAAGAATCCTTAAGGCAGTGTTTAAATTGATGATCATAAGTGCTACCGCTACATCGGGGCGGAGGGACCCGCCCCGTAGGGGCGGAGCCATAATAATATTAGTTACGAATTTGAACGATCTCATAATTTTTTATTAAATTCTATCTTTCTATTAGAAAATTTATTAAGTACATATATAAAACGTAAAACATAAGTTTGAAGCAAGTTCAGAACCTCTAAATTTTAAATCACGACATTATCCTATTATATTATATTATATTATATTATATTATACTCCCTCCGGTTCAAAATAAGTGATTTTTTGGACGTTTTCACACATATTAAAAAAGTCACCTTTTAGCATTAATTAGTAATAGAATTGTCCATTTTAACCTTACTATCTTACGTAAACACACCTTAACACATATTTCAACACTATTTACTGACAATGTAGGAAAAATATCATTAAGTCATTCTTGAAATCCGAAAAAATCACTTATTTTGGACCACAGAAAAAAAGACCAAAAAATTACTTATTTTGGACCGGAGGGAGTATCATTTTCTACTCTCTAAGCATTAAAAATGGATAGAATAAGATATTATATTTAATCAAAAAATGACATGAATAAAGAGACATGTTCTCTGCAAGAAACGGTTCGATTGGATAAAAAGAAGCCAAAATAGGCAGAATTTGTTGTTGGTTGGGGGGTTTCTTTTGAAAAATAAAATTTTACTTTGCATTATCACTGTTGCATCACCTTATCTTCTATTCCTAGATTACTATTTTTTATTTCTTGTTTGTATTTTAATGTTCATATATTTTATTCGATACTATTTTATATTTCCTGCATTTTAATTTATTTGAAAATAATTTACCTTTATGCAATAATTATAGTCACACAAAATATATGTGCCACATTTTAAACCACAAGTTCAAACATTTTCTCTTTTTTCTTAAGTACTCAGTCAAATGGGTTCACATAAATTGAAACGGAAGGAATATAATATACAACAACAACAACAACAATAATAATTCATTGAAATCCCACTAGTGAAGTCTGAGAAGAATAGTGTGTACGTAGACCTTACCCCTACCCCGCAAGGATAGAGAAGATGTTTATGAAATATCCTCAGCTCAAGAAGACAAAAGAAACGAAAATATATAAATATTTTCAAGAATTTTTCCCACCTTCCTTACCCTTCCTTTCTCATCGGGACTTGCAGGCCGGGGGTGGGGGGGGTCAGAGGGAAAAAAAATAGGACAAAAAAGAAATATCACTATTACAATATTACGTTACTAAAGCAATCAGAAGTGGTCCAACTTTTTCTTTTTTTTGTTCTCTTTTTCACATGATTTTCATCGCAACAAGTTGGGAAGGGGATTGTTTCACTGCCAAATTGGGCAATCAAACAGTCAAAAAAGCATGATGCCAATTGTTTGATTCCAACCCTTTGTGCTCTCATTTTCACAAAGTACCACTTTTCTTGGAAAGGAATTAAATTGAGTGCAGGAATTGAATTCCTTCCTTCAGATTTTCATTTTGCTGCTTAATTGACATATCTTCTTCTGTTCGGAGCTAAGTGTCCAGGCTTGACGATGTCATCAACTTTTTTCAATTACATTTTCTCTGTATGGAAATGCTTGAGCCCAAACTTCTAGCTTTTATATTTCCTTTTCCGACCCATGCACGTGCTTTTCCAATTCCCTTTTAGGTCCATGCAGTATACCACAGGAGGTTTCAATATTTGGTGAGGCATGTGATAGGACACGAGAGCAGCATAAACCAATTATCTAGTGATACTAATTTCTTGAATTTGAAAGTTACATTACGATAAAAGGACAGTCAGGTGCACAAAGTATCTTGCATTCACGAAGGGTTCGGAAAGGATCGTAGTCATTAAAATGTGATGTAGATAACCTACCTTAATGCAAATATTGATGGCTGCTTTAACGACTCGAAGATGTGACCTACCCGATCACTCGAGAGTAACTCTGTTCTTTGGCGTAAGGCTCTCTTTCGAAGTTCATTATGATAAGATTTGTGATAAATTGGGAACTTTCTGAACAGCTTCCTCAAGGTTGACGTCTTGACGAGGGACCACTAATCCAATCATTTCGACGCTTATGTCCTTGCAGTTTTATCGTATCCTACCTTTTCCATCTACTAAAGATATTGGATTTCAAAAATTACTGCTGTAGGCTCTCTTGTTTTCACGTTTGTGTGTTGCAAAGGCAGTCTTGATAATAAGAACACGACCTAAGAATATGAAACTTTTGAGTTAGCACTTGAATTCTCGTGTATGTCAAAGGGAACAAAAGGATAAATGATACTTAAATCTAAAAGTAAATGTAACACGCTGCATCGCAGTGGTTGAAATAGTTCAAGATTGAAAAGTCAAAGACATAAGTATGATCAAAATGTGAGATCACATATATAGTAAACCTGTAAAACGGGCCGGGTTGGACCGGCCCAGACCGGTAGAAACCGGAACCGGCCCGGACCGGTAGAAATGAGGCCGGGTGGGCTGGGTTATAATGGGGTAGGGGTTTGTTCCGGATTATATAGTGTAACGGTTAACCGAAACCGGTTAGGCCCGGTCCGGCAAAACAGTACCCTTCACGGGTAAACCGGCCCGGCAAAACAGTACCCTTCAATGGTCGAAATTTTTTTTTTTTTTTTTTGAAATTCAGATTTATGGGGCCCACCCCAAACGGCTAGAATCACAGAAATCCGTTGGCCAACGGATCTATTTAACTTTTGGCCATTTTTTTTAATTTTTAACACATTTTTAATTTACAAATGTAGCCTATACCCCCCCCCCCTCTTCTTCATTTCTCACTCAAAATTCTCATCTCAATCTCAAATTCTCTCATTCACTATTCTCTAATTATCTAGTTCAAGACTTCAAGTCTTAATAATTTCTCATTTCATCTTCGAATTTATTTGGCTCATTTTTGTTGAATAATTGAAATTCAATTATAGTATTTTATCATTCGGGTTTTGAACTTCAAGTTGGAATATTAGCTTGACGTTTGTTCGTGGTAACATCGGAAATTCGGAATTGCATAACCAAGTGCTCCAATTCGGTGCACTCCCTCCAACTCTTTCTCTTATTAATATTTTAATTGCATATTTATTTTGAGCTTATTTATTCCTTAAATTTCACAATATGTTTAGTGCTGCTAAAAAAACGTGTAGAAAAGTTACTGGTAGGGGGAGTAAAAGTAGAGGTAATTCTTCAGCATCTGGTAGTAATAGCCCAATATCTATTGTTCCTGAAACATCGCCTAATGAAAATATAGATTATGATCAATTACAAGAAGATTATGGAATAGAAGATAATGAAATAAGAATTGAAGAAGAGATATCTGCTACACCTACTAGTGCACCTAGTGCTGGGGTAGGTAGTGTTGGAGTTGCTACAAGGGGTGGTGGTCGTGGCACTAGTAGTAGACCACCTATGGCTCCGACGACTAATCGTAGAAAAAGAAGTAAGGTTTGGATTTGTCACACCTCCTTTTTCCGTACACCCGCGAAGATTTGTAAAGATTCATTTAAACATTTGACTGGAGGAAATTTAGGGGGAACTGGAACGCTTAGTAGGCATATGAGAGTTTCACACCCGATAGAATGGGGCCTAGATGGTGATGATAGTCAAACAACTATTAACCCTACTACTCGAGGGTTAGTAAAATATGATAAAATGAAGGATCGTGAGGAATTAGCGAAAATGATTGCTTTAGGTTGTCTACCTTTTTCGTTTGCTTCTTCGTCATATTATGTTACGTATATTCAAAGAATATACAATCCATTATTTAAAGGTATACCTAGGAGTACTTGTAGAGCTGATATTTTCAGACTTCACGGACAATATCAAACATATTTACGTTATTTGTTTGAAAAACTTCCTTGTAGAGTATCTCTAACTTCTGATATTGGTCAAGCTGTTAATGGACGTGAATATGTTACTGTTACATGCCATTGGATAGATGATAATACTGTTATGCAAAAACGTATTATTTCTTTTAGATATGATGAAGATCAAAGTCATACCGCTGCATTTATAAGCAGCACTATTTGTGAAGTTGTAGAATTTTATAATCTCAAACAAAAAATATTATGTATGTCTTTTGATAATGCTTCTAACAACACTGCCGCAATTTCAATATTAAAATTGCATTTGCAACCACCTGTTAATGAAATTTTTCATATTAGGTGTGCATGTCATGTGTATAATTTAATTGTTAAAAGTGGCCTAGATTTATTTTCAACTGAGATTAGTCTTGTTAGAAGAGCAGTTGGTGTAATTCAAGGAAATAATAGACATTCTAGAATAAGGGAATTTAAAGATAAGTGTGTCCAACATAACCTTCAACCCCGATTCATGCCAGAAGAAATAATTACTAGATGGAACTATACATATTTATTTTTAAAAGTTTGCTATAAATATAGAAGTTTGAATGTCAAATTTAAAGTTTCAAACTTAAATTCTTAAATTGGAACTTTAATTTTGAAATCAAACTTAAAGTCTTAAATTAAAACTTTTATTTAGAAATTCAAACTTAAAGTCTTAAATTGAAATTTGAAACTTCAATTTTTAAATTTCAATTTCAAACTTAAAGTCTTAAATTGAAACTAAATCATCTAACTTATTTTTGAAATACAAACTTAAAGTCTTACATTGAAACTTTATAAGTGCACAAGTATCATTTACTTTGTGTTCTTTAAATAAATTACAATAGTTATACAAAATTAAAAAAAAAAAAAAAAACGTCAAACCCGGCCCGGCCCGGCCCCTTTAACCCGTAACGCGTACGGGTCAATTTTTACCCGAAAAAAACCCCAACCCATTAAACCCGTTAAGGGAGAGCCCGAAATCGGCCCAGTAAGGAACCTGTATGGGTTTTAAAAAGTCGGGCCCGGCCCGACCCAGCCTTAAAAAATCTGGCCCGGCCTACCCGTTAGGCACGTTTAATATATAGCAACGAGCGGCAGTTGGAATCAACTGAAGTCAGCCGTTTACTGAACAAGATAATACAACACTCCATTCTAGTATTAAAGGGCAACCCGGTACACTAAGCAACCGCTATGCACGAGGACACTCTATTCTGGTATTAAAATGCGGATTATGAGAACCGGCTGACCGGGTCTGCAATAATCCGACTCAATTTGAGAGCCATGTACTGGACCTACCTTAAACAGCTGCTTCTCTCTGTCTGCAGTCAGCAGTAGCATATAAGCTCAAGGGAAAACTTCCAGTCTTTGAACTCAGATTAATGAGAGTTCCACATAAGATACTACCAATTGAAATAAAGACAAGGCACATTTATAATTGACTGAATATAAATGCAGCGAGAGTTCTAGACTCATTAATTTAAACCTCTGTTCATGGCCAAAACTTCAAGTAAAGGAATCGAATTTCATCTATACTGGTCATAACTAATCAGTGCTAAATAAATATTACACAAAAATTTAAGAAGCTGCTGCAGATAGTAATCCATTGAGAGCAAGCTCAATGGGTGAGCACATCACGTAGGTGGAAGACTCTAATCTATAAGCAGCTTCCCCTTCCGTTTCTCCTTTCCCCTCAGGATGTGTTGAAAAAATATATATATGTTATAGGCTATCAGTCAGCATTTCCAGCTGGTTCCCCATCCAATAGCTCGGTTACACAAAACTGATGTAGATTTTGATACTTCTTTTCCCATTGCTGAATCATTTGTATGGACCTGCTGCGGTCGAGTTTTAGCTTTTCAATCTCCATTTGAGCAGCAGCAGAAGACCCTTGTCTCTGTAAGCAGGAAACACTCGCTATTAGTTGCAATGTATGATCACTTTTGTCAGGCATTAGTATGACATATCTATAGCAATGGGATTAACTATCACGGCAGTTGTACAAGCATCAAAAAGTCAAAGTACATCTCAGAACATCTTGTAAATATAAATTTTGGACCTTAATAAGTCAGCTTACATTGTCATTTACATCTGCCAACCAACGAAGAAGAAGACATCTCTTCTTGTTTTAATGTGAATGAAAGAGATCTAGTATCTATATGTATGGGTTAGATATGTCAAAGTACTAGCTGTTTCTCCTTCACTTTAAACTCTGTTTTCCACAAAAACACAATTTTACTTTCCGAAACCTTATTTATGCTATTAATTTGTCGAAGTACTAGTTGTTTTTCCATCATCAGCGCTTACGCGCCACAAGCGGGCTTAGATGAGGAGGTTAAGAAGCTCTTTTGGAAGGGCTTGGATGATTTGGTGAGTAGTATTCCCCAATCTGAGAAGTTAGTTATTGGAGGGGAGTTTAATGGTCATATTGGCGTTTGATGTTGGTGGTTATGCTGAGGTGCACGGCGGTTTTGGCCTTGAGATTAGGAACAGAGGAGGCGCATCACTGCTTGATTTCGCCAGGGCTTCTGATTGCGAACTCGACATTTCAGAGGAGGGAGGAGCATTTGGTCACCTTCAAAAGTTCGGCGGCGAGGACTCAGATTGATTACATCCTTCTCAGAAGGAGCGACGGAGGTTTGTGCAAGGACTGCAAGGTTATTCCGGGAGAGTCCCTTTCGACTCTTCATAGACTCCTGTGATGGATGTCGGTCTCTGGGTAAAGAGGAAGAGGAGGGGTGCTCGGGGACGATCGCGGATTAGATGGGGTGCTTTGACTAAGGAAAAAACCCAGGAGTTGGAGAGGAGGTTAGTTGTTGGTGGGACTTGGAGAACCTCGGCGAACTTGGTTAGGGAGGTAGCGCGGGATGTGCTCGGGGTAGCCAAGGGCTATTCAGGCAGACATCAGGGCGACTGGTGGTGGAACGACGTAGTCCAAGGAAAAGTGGAGGTGAAGAAGGCGGCGTTTGCTAAATTGGCAGGGAGCACAAGCGATGATGAAAGGAGAGTGAACAGGAAGATCTACAAGGTGGCGAGGAAGGAAGCGAAGCTGGCGGTTACGGAAGCTAAAAACGCGGCATTTGATCGCATGTATGAGGAATTGGGGGAGAAAGGCGGGGACAGGAAGTTATTCCGGTTAGCTAAAGTAAGGGAGAGGAAGACGCGGGATCTCGACCAAGTTAGGTGCATCAAGGACGAGGATGGTAGAGTTCTGATGGGGGATTCTCAAGTCAAGCAGAGATGGCAGGCGTACTTGTAAGACTTACTTAATGAGGAGGGGGATCGAAAAATAGAGCTAGGGGCGCTGGGGCATTCGGAGCGTCTAGAGACATTGGGTACTGCAGGCGTATTAGGGTGGAGCAGGTCGTGGGGGCTTTATGTAGGATGAGTAGGGGTCGAGCGACTGGGCCAAACGAAATCCCGGTAGAGTTCTGGAAATGCATGGGTAAGTCAGGAGTGGAGTATAGTGGTGCCCTTGTACAAGAGCAAAAGCGATATCCAGTGATGCAACAACTATAGGGGTATCAAATTAATAAGTCACACCATGAAGGTTTGGTAGCGGGTGATAGAGGCGAAGGTGAGGGAGATGACATCTATATCTGTGAACCAGTTTGGTTTCATGCCTGGTCGCTCCACTACAGAAGCTATCCACCTTGTCAGGAGATTGGTGGAACAATTCAGAGAAAGACTTGCACATGGTATTTATCAACTTGGAGAAGGCGTATGACAAGGTCCCTAGGGAGGTGCTATGGAGGTGCCTGGAGGCAAAGAGTGCCGGAAGCCTACATCACAGTAATCAAGGACATGTACAATGGAGCTAAGACTAAGGTTAGAACAGTGGGTGGCGACTCACACCATTTCCCGGTGGTTATGGGGCTCCGTCGGCGCTTAGCCCTCTCTTGTTTGCCTTGGTAATGGATGCTCTAACCCGACATATTCAAGGGCATGCGCCTTGGTGTATGCTATTTGCAAATGACATAGTTTTGATAGACGAGACGAGGATCGGTGTTAACGAGAGGCTAGAGGTATGGAGACAGACTCTCGAGTTTAAGGGTTTCAAAATAAGTAGGTCTAAGACAGAATACCTAGAGTGCAAGTTTAGCGCCGAGCCCAGCGAAGTAGGCAGGCAGGGACGTGAAGATTGGATCTCAGGTCATCGCCAAAAGGGATAGTTTCAGATATCTTGGGTCAGTGATTCAGGGGGACAGAGAGATTGACGGGGATGTCACTCATCGTATAAGAGCGGAATGATCGAAGTGGAGGCTTGCATCAAGAGTCCCGTGTGACAAGAAAGTGCCACTAAAACTCAAGGGGAAATTTTATGGAGCTGTGGTTAGACCTGCCATGTTGTATGGGGCGGAGTGCTGGCCGGTGAAGAACGAGGCTCAGGTGGTTCAGGCATGTGCGGAGGAGAAGCCCTGATGCCCCGGTGAGGAGTCGTGAGCGGTTGGCGGTGGTCGGTGTGAGGCGAGCCAGAGGGAGGCCTAAGAGGTATTGGGGAGAGGTGATTAGGCAGGACATGACTACTGGCTAGAATGTGGATTACCGAGGACATGGCCCTTGATAGGAAAGTCTGGAGGTCTAGTATAGGAAAGTCTAGTTCTTATGTTTAGAAAATTATTTATGCGATTTCCGTACTAATGCTCTTTTGTCTTTTATTTTGTTTTTTCCTTCCTTCCCTGCGTCGAGGGTCGATTGGAAACAACCTCTCTACCCTTTCGGGTAGGGGTAAAACCTGTCTACATATTACCCTCCCCAGAAACCACTTTGTGGGACTATACCGGGTAGTTGTTGTTGTTGTTGTTGCGCAAATAGAAGCTAAAAGCCAGCTAACTGCTTCTTTAAGAAAAAAAATTTGAACCAAGTTATGTGTGTAGTCAAACTACCCAGCAATTCTGCCGGCAGTCTGCTTCAGTTCCATTACCTCCACAAATCACCACTTAACGGTCATATATCCCTTTAAGTGCATTACTGCAATTGATGACAAGACCAATCTTTTCATATAAAAAGAATGAAAACATAAAGATGTTGAAAACAAAAATTTTACATGGTACATACATACATCAATAGCAGAAAGATTGTTGACTATGACATTTTCCTAGTCTCTAAAACATACCAACATGAATGTGCCGAGAAAAAGTAGTTCATTAAAACAGTTGAGCACATGAAGAGTTTCACAGAGATGATTGCTGTAGAGCCACTATACCGGTTTTAAAGGATAAATAAATAAACAAGTAATGAAAAATGATAAGACTTCGGTGAATGTGGCATGAGCAAAATCCACATTTTCGAAGTATCTATTCCCCATCAGAAAGACATGATACTCCTTCCCCAGAAAAGAGCCCTTTGTTTCTCATTGACAGTCTCAAAACTGGATCTACTTTCAGTAAAATGTTTAACACGTCTATAATACAAAAAGTCATGTTGACCACTCTTTTATTTACCACTTCCTCTCTATTCGTAAAAAGATATGAGCAGCCAGTGCATAGCACGGGCCCAACAACAACTAAATCAATATGATTTTTTATTTTTATTTTTAGTTTTTTCTTGGCATTCTTTTTTATGTCTATTTGCAATACATTTCATAATTATAAAGAATTATTAAAAAAAGAATGGGACGGGACAAAACAATATAGTTCACAAATGTACTCCACAATAACCAATTCAATCCATCCTGTTTGCGAATATTTTTTATCCTCTTAGTAGATAAATTCAGAGAGACTACATAATGCTCATGGGTACTTTGAACTAATTCAATACATATCTTTCACTTGCGAAATTAGTGGACGACTTCACATATTTATATCCATAATAATTAAAATACAGAAATATGAAAACAAAGTTTAAAAGAAAAAAAAAAGGTCCAACAATATATTGAGAAGTTAAATGTCATGAATTTTATTTGGGGCTTCAAACCATGGCAAGCTGCACCAAATTTTCGCTCTTGTAAACCCAGGCTAAAAAAGAAAATCAAATGTTCTAGGTGCACACATACACACACACACACACACACCTAAATGAATAAGAAACTTATACCAGATGTCCTATTACTCGTTATCATATCCAAAAAACATATTTCAGGTATATGTAGAAATACAAGTAGCAACAATCAATTATATGGAGAGTATGTGCCTTCACCTTTCATGTCTTCCTAACATCCTCTTCAATGAAGTAAATTGCATATAATTTATGACTCATTATGGTCAATTGTATTATATATGGTGTAGGGTATAAGCTTCTATTTTAAAAATGCATAGCAAAAGTTCTCATAAGTTAGCCTCTTGTAGCCTATTCCCGTAGTACAATGTCTCAAATTTCACAATCTTTCATGCAATATTTTCCAAATCACTGTAAATATGATATTGATGTGTAACATCTCATAGTTTATTTCTTGCTAGACAATGGTACTACTACTTACTTCGGCAACATCATGTGTTAAATCATCATCACAAAGAGGGGTGAGTTTGAAGTGAACTAACTATCCAGTAGAATTGATTGGAGTAGTCACAATCATTTTACGTGCTAGTTACAAAAGTATGAGAAGAATACCAATATTCAATTCCCTAATGAATAAGAAACTTATGCCAGATATCCTATTACTCGTTATCATATCCCAAGGAAGAACATATTTCAGGTATATGTGGAAATACAAATAGCAACAATCGATTATATACATAGTATGTGCCTTCACTTTTCATGTCTTCCTAACATCCACTTCAATAAAGTAAATTGCATATAGTATAATTTATGACCCATTCTGGTCAATTGTATTACATATGGTGTAGGGTATAAGCTTCTATTTTAGAAATGCATAACAAAAGTTCTCATAAGTTAGCCTCTTATGGCCTATTCCCGTAGCACAATGTCTCAAATTTCACAATCTCTCATATAATATTTTCTAAATCACTGTAAACATGATATTGATGTTTAACATCTCCTAGTTTATTTCTTGCTAGACAATGTTACTACTACTTACTTCAGCAACATCATGTGTTACATCATCATCACAAGAGGGCTGAGTTTGAAGTGAACTAACTATCCAGTAGAATTGATTGGAGTAGCTACAACCATTTTACGTGCTAGTTATTGTTGTCCTTCCAACTCTATCAATTGTGAATTAAATATTAAATTGCCTAGGTCTAGCCTCTAATTTCATCTTAAAAAATTAAGAAAATCTCAAAACTTAAAGTCAATAAAGGGAGCTTTTGCCACCAAATCAATCAGAGAATATATTGTGCAACAACATATAGCAATTTAATATATAGCATGATTGACATATGATTAAAGTAAAGAATTATATATTACCCAATTCCTTAAAGGGGTATATCTAATTGGGTTAACATTTATGCATCAATCCATTAGCAGATGCATAAGTAGCTTTTTTAACACTTTATATTGATAAACTTTGTTCTTGAATTTTTAATATCAAAATGCAGGATAGGAATTTTCGTGCGCAGCTACAATATAAGAAATAAAGATGAGTAATAACGCAAAATTCGTGCAATATATTAACCTGTTTCAAGTTACTATTGATATTTATGTGCATCGTTCAATTCCATGAATATCCTTTTTTTTTAAAATAACTATGACATTTAAGCAAAAGTCAAAATAAAGAAATTTTGACATGAAAAGATGATGATATTATACATAATGTTAACATTATCCTTTGCTAGCTTCGACATCGTGCAACCAGTGGTTAAAGCCATTAGACGTGAATGTTCTCCTGCATAGATACAAATTATCTTTTGACATGTGAAAAGTGCTGAAAGTAAATTTGCTACTCAAGAGTAAAGAGGAACTGCATAACAAATATGTTGAAGGTTGATAAATGGGAACTTCCTAACTGTTTGTTCCTTTAGTTCAAATTGAACCAGGAATTAGGGTAGTCCAATGACTCATACTATTTCGGCTAATTATGCTCATCTATGCGAAGTGTTATTGTAACTATGCAATAATTGCATTGTCACAAACAATATCTTTTAATTCAACTTTATTTGTTCATAGTTGCATTAAAAGGACTTTTTGACAATTGGTATCAGCCTATACAATTCTCGATGCCCAAACCTTTTGTAATTTTCAATTATTTGATCATTTTTATGATTCCCGTAGAGAATAGTAATAAAAAAAGGAACGGAAGAAACTAATAGACGGTGGAAACATAGAATTATTCTTCCTTCGTATTATCATTACTTTATCTGATGAAAAAACAAACTTAAAGTATGAGTGCAAGTCCGTTTAATGAAAGAGGAAATAAGTGAGAAAGGTAGGAGTGGCTGAATTTATCTGTCACTGAAACAATAAAACCAACAACAGTTAGAGGAACGCTTAGATTATTGAATTTAATGCAGGATCAACATGTTACTCTATGGGATCATTTCCAATAAATAGTATGATTTTTATTAATAGGTGATTTGAAATGCATTTTGATCTACTTGAGTTTCTTCTTGAATAAGAGAACTTATAATTTGCATTTGGTATTCATTTTATGTTATTTCTACTTCTTAGGCAGAAATCAAAAGTTAAAAGATTGAATAAACCAAGACACAAAAAATAGAAAGGAAAACCACATCAAAGCAACAAAAGGCCTTTTAAGGCTAAACTAACATTTTAATTTTTCCTTATCTCTAGAGACAGAATAATGGCACCATAGTAGAACAACCAAGAAAATATTATACAAAGCAACAACATTCAATTCGGTATTTGAGAGGAACAAAAGGGGCAAACTTTAGGATGAGATTGAGTAAAATCTGTATAAACAAATATGCATCTGGGAATCCGAATAATTGAATTTGCAAAAAAATCTTCAAAAATAAAAATGATAGAAATCAGCGTGGATCCGAAATATTCAAAGCCTCAGCTTGTGTGTATATATATAAACTCAAAATAATAAAGAATATCAATATATTTTTTTAAAAAGTTGCCTAAATCAAATAAAAAATGGAGTGTAGTTGAGGAAGGGTGAATTTGCGCTGTTAGGGCTTTTTCTTGGACGAACCAAAAGCCCGAATAGGAACTATTCAGAGATCTAAAAAAATCAAAGAAATAAAAAATAGACAGAGAAAATCATACCGGAAATTATGGAAGATTGATGAGAAAATGAAGAGAGGTAAATTATTTGAAGAGCTGAAAATTCAAAATTACTCCTCCTCCGTGAATAGAAGAGAGATGTTTCTAGAGCAATGTGGAATGTAAAATACTGCAGTGAACAATTTATATTAAAACACTTTTATGATGAGTAAAATGTCAATTTTACCCCTGGTCGACCATCTTTTCATTTCTATATAATAGAAATTTGTTTAATTACCAAACAAATATAATAATTTTATTTTATAAGGTAAAGCCTAATTCCCTTAATAAACACTTAAAACTATTCACATTTTCATCTCTTCTCATAAATAGTCACGCCAAGTCAAACTAGGACCATTAAATTGAGAAGCAACAAATATCAAAATTTACAACTGAAAATGTCCTATTCATAACGTACGCACTTGAGAACATGGAACACGCAATAAAAGTGACACGGATTTGAAAAAACAAAAAAGAAAATAGGAAAAGGAAATGCACATTAATCAATAAAATCTTACCTGAAGCTCTAAGATTTGATTATTTAGTGTCTGAACACTAATATATGAAGCTTCAACAGATCTATCAGGATTGACCCGGGGGCCAATTACTGCCACATAATCATTATCATCTGCTGAGTTAGCATACTTTTCCAATGGGGGTGGTAATGATACCCCATGTCTCTTTACGGACGGCCCTTGGGAATTCACAGATCCTCTGGTACTCAGGAGAGATGGTTGTCTAACAACAACAATATTGTTAACTGGGCCTGTTAAAAATGAATAAAAAGATAAGATATTTCACTGACTTGGAAAAGCAAGAAGGAAAAAAAGAAAATAGAAATTGAAACTAGAAATATATTAAGCCGCCACTGAAACGAATAATATTTGCTCACAGAATCATCAGATTTATCATGTGAGGATACTACCAAGTGTCCTAATTGAAAGAGCTTTAATTTAACTCTTTCCACATTTTACTAACTGTTGCAAGACATTAGGCTTTCAAGAAGGGAAACAAGCCCCTTTTTCAAGCCTTACTGTTCCATGACACTAAGTGATCTAGGAGGTTACCCCACAGCTAAGTTGCACGGACTCTTCGTTTTTGGTGTTGCAACCGTCTCGACACGGGACGGGATCAGGAGCGGGATACGTCCCGGATTCGGTCAACTAACTTCGGATACTTTGAGCTGAGTACATCGACAAATTCGAACCGATACGTTCAATTTCAGATATCGGATTGGAATGAATTTCGGATTGTGTTTACTAAAATTTCGGATTTCGAATCAGATTCGGATTGGTATAATTTTAATACGATCCGATTCGAAATCCGAAATCCGAAATTATTAGAGCATGTATAAATACTAAACTTTAATTTCGGATAGTTAGTACTTTTATATTTTCCTCCAAGACTATTACCTTTACAATTGATGGATTTAGCTATATTGGCACCATAGTACTCTCATAATTGCAGAAACATGAATTTTTCTTACTGTATTGCCTCTTCTACAAAGAAAATATACATATTAGTTTGCAACTTTGAGGCATAATAATCCATCTGAAATCCAAAAATCCGATCTGATCCAAACTTTAAAATCCAATCCAATATTAATTCGGATCGGATTCGGATTGCATTTTCTAGAATCCGAAATCCGATCTGATCCATGCACAACCCTAACTTAGCCCCACAGTATTTCTATGGAATCACTTAGACAAACCTTAAACTTTTTAAACCTTTTTTTAAATAATTCAACCATACATTTAACAAACAAATTTCTTATGCATGACTATCAATTTTCAAGAATTTCAAGAAAATGTATTAAAGTAGTGGCAACGAGTCATTTGAAGAAGTACAAAGGGCATCAATTGTACCTTTTGCATGCCTAAAAATTCGGGCGATGTTATGGTCTTTAGTGTTCCACACCCGAACCATGCCATCCTCTGATCCAGAAATTAACAAGCCCCCGTCCGTAGTTAATGCTAAGCATGTAATAGCCTTACTGTTTCATGAATAGTTGTACAATTATTCAAGGAAAACTAAAAACAGCTAAGGAATTGGAGACAAAAATTAGTATGTATCTGCAGGACTGGCACAGAAGTTCAAAAGTTACAGGCACTATCTCATCATGGTTCAAATAACAACAAGCAAAAAAAGCATGACCTCATATAGCTGAAAAATTAGAGGGAAAATTTTATCATAATCCTATAAGAACATCCACAAACTAGTTTAACTCCATACAGTAATTCCCTGGTCGCAAAATTCAACCATACATACCCAGAACACAAATTCCATACGCTTCATGCCTAAAAGTTATAGATTCCTACTAAATGGTCTCTTGAATTTCAGCATTCAAAAAGAATAAAGAAATTCAAAGCAACAACTTTTACTAGCTTGACACTTCAGCATGAAGCTATAAGTGATGCCAACGAAAATTAAGGAGTCAGATGGTGATTTCATGTAATCCATAGGACAGCAAAGGACAATATAGAGATACTCATTAAACACAAAAAGTCATACGGAAACTTTTCTGAACATATTAACAAAAAATAAAAAGGGATAAAACTTAAAGGTTTACAAAACCAGACTTCTTATTAGCTAAAATATATATATATGAAAAACTAATCGTATATATTACAAACCTTTGCTCAGACAAAAAACCAAGAATGTGCAATCCGTAATTACTGTTGGAGTCAGCAACAGCATTTAGTGCAGCAATGTATATTTTCCCATCTCTACCACCAGCATAGAAGACATCTTCACCAGGGTCCAACGCAATAGCATCAACTACTGATGGAAACACAATGTTTCTCAACAATTTTCCTCTCGACAAGCTCCATACCTAAGACAAATGAACAGCTAAGACTATTGAGACTCAAACAAGGGTATACAGTACACTGGTTCCAACTAATTAATTGTTGTCAGTCACTATGGTGATTAGACAAATAACACGCTGAAAAAGCAGTAAAAAACTGATAGAACATATTATCTTAGTTTAAAAAAATGAAATCATCCTTAGCATCCAATTGAAACATAGTGAGCTTGTCGTGGACTCAATCGACACAATTCATCATGATTTGACCATCAGTCATACCGGAAAAGTTCAATAAATTGGGAAAATGACAAGGCGAACCTTGCATGTTCTATCTTCTGAAGCAGATACAACAATTGCATTAGCTCCGCCATACCCAGTCACAACATCAGTCACCTTCAAAGAATGCTCAGAGAAACTATACTCGTAAGGCTGTCTTGCTTTCTCCCTCAACAAATCATCAAATACCCTAATTTCAGCCAAATTTCAGTGATTAGACCTCAGATCATCAAACAAAAACTAGAAAAGTGAAAATCATAGAAAGCAAATACTAGTACATTATAAGAGACCAAACTCGAACAGATCCATCCTCTGAGCCAGAAATCAGAAGTGATTGATCATCATTGAATTTCAAGCAAGTAACTGCCCTATAGTGAGCATGCCACTTCTTAAGTAGTTTACCAGTCGCAACCTACAAAATATAAACAAAACATAAAACATTTAATCGATACTGTCAGATACAGTGAGCTAATAAATGGACATAATGACCAAAACATGACTTAGTATAAACCTGCCACAAGTATATATCACCGGATGCACCTCCTCCGGCCATATAAGTTCCCTCATTGTTGCAAACAAGTGGACTAATAGATTCCGCTGGAAAGCTTTTAACTTCAACTTGAGGCTACAAATGTAATTACAAAAAAGTCAAAATTATGGCCACTAAATAACAGTTTAATCCAAAACTAGGTTTTCTAACAAGCAATGCATCGAACAGCTTAACTTCGAACTTTAATAGTGTGAATTTACAAAGTTAAAAATTTGTTATCGTTTACCTTGTTCCAGGACCAGTAAAGGATAGAGCCTGACGACGATTTAGTGCCACAGAGTTGAGAGGAGGCAAGAAAACGGCCGCCGACACAGACAAGGCCGTGGGAGGGGGAGGAGCAAGACCGATAACGAAGGTGCTCGGCGCCAGTATGGAGGTCCCAACAGCCGATACCGGCGTCGGTCGGCGACGACGCGATTACCAATTCCAGCTCCGCCATTTGGTAGGTTTAGTGAGAAGAAGTGCTCACTGTTTTTCTGGAGACTGCCGGAATGGTTCAGTTTTTGCGCCAGTTTGAAATTTTGAAGGACGTTGGTACCGAGGGTCTATTAATATGTGGGCTGGACAGGCAATCTCGATAAGGCTATTCATTACTATCTCTGGCCCAGTAAAGCCCATTAACGTTATCCAATCTAGCCAGGAGAAATTTAAAAATAGCTTAGTTTCAAAAGTAATCGAAATTTAGTTATTTTTTATGTAAAGATAAATCTGAGCGAAAATACTATTCAAAATCTGGAAAATACGTCTGCATATTATACGAGAGTTCCACGATAACTATGCTGGAACTCCCGTATAACATGCGGGAGTTCAAGTATAATTATGCTGGAACTCCTGCATAATACACTAGAGTTCCAGCAAATATAAATATCCAGTATAATATACTGGAGTTTTGAGCATCGGTGCTTCAGTCTCCCGTATATTATATGGAGTCAGCAAAGTATACTGATCGTACACAAATACACCATACTCGTGTATATTATACGGGACTGATCTCTGTTGCAGTAAAATAGTGGCTATTTTTATTGACTTGGTAAACGCTGGCTATTTTTGATTGACCAGTGCGAAAACTAGCTATACCGTGCTATTTTGACAACCAAGCCCGCTCGTTGAGTAAAGTTGGGCTAAAAGTTTTCAGTTATGTTTAAGCGGGTGACACACTATAGGTAACAGTGTAGGTTACGTGCCCGGAATGTTTGCTCTGGGTCTCAGAGTCCTTCAATTAGTTCTCGAGTTGTTGCAGATTTCCTAGGCATGCACTAGAACACCCAATTCAACAACCGTCAAAATTTTCAATTTAGAGCGTGTAGAAAGAACCTCACTACACAAGAATCTTGTAGTTCTGTCAATGGCAATTGATAATTCCGTTAATTCCCCAGCAATGGCGCCAAAATTTGATCACGCCCAACTATGTCTTATAAAAGACAATGCGGTCGCTATCAATATAATCTGGTTTATTAAGTCCAGAGTCGAATCCCAGAGAGAATTAACCTATCAATTGCAACTTTCAAAACCCAACAATACTCTTGAATCAGCTTCCCAAACTTTTGAATATATTTGTGAACGGTTTCTACTAACTACTTTTTGCAAGAAACTAAAGACTTGAAGAAAAATAATTGAATGTGATTTAACGAATAATGAGAAAGACTAAGGTATTGACTTCCCCTATTGATGGAATACATTCTGTTTATGCTCATACAAATTGTCAATATTTTTCTATCAATCATGAACTCTATTTCTATTGTAATTCTCTCCCGAGCAATTACAATAATTTACTATTTCACTCTTCTGTCACGACCCTAGTTTACGAATCGCGAACATGTCATGATGACACCCAGTCTTCGCGACTAGGTAAGCCTAACACAATGCGGAATAGACACTTTCATGAACAAAAGATAAGATAACAGCGGAATGATGTAAAAGAAATGTAATAAGTGTCGTTCGGCACATACACTTCGCCAAATACTAGAAGAAAACACAACTACCAAGACCCGAAAACTTACGGGCAACACAGACTAAGAAAGAGTACAACCGTGGCTCTATACATCATGAGTGTATACACAAGGAATATAAGGGAAATAACTGATATCACTAATGAGAATAGAAGGAGACTCTCTGGATCCGCGGACGTAGCGGATCATACCTCAAGTCTCCTGAAAGTGCTCCTAAATCACCTGTAATGTGCCTGGTCCTGATGTACCTGAATCTGCACAACAAAAGTGTGCAGAAGAGTAGTATGAGTACACCACGGTGGTACTCAGTAAGTGCCAAGCCTAACCTCGATGGAGTAGTGACGAGGAAGGTCAGGGCCCTACCGAGAAATAATAATATAGTGATAATAATAATATCGAGCAATCCAAATTATAATAATAAGACTAATAATAATAATAATAATAATAATAATAATAATAATATCGAACAGCTCATATAAGAATAAGTATGAAATAACAGCAAATGAAATAAATACTACAACCGTCTACAATTAAGCTAACAAAGAGAAATCAACACAACAAGTACAATCAACAAATCCAGGATCTCCGGGAATCGAACCCGCAGTCCATATATCAGTCTCATAGGATCTCCGGGAATTGAACCCGTAGTCCGTATATCAGTATCTCTGGATCTCCGGAAATTGAACCCGCAATCCGAATCTCAGTATCTCAGGATCTACGGTATCGAACCCGCCGTCCGTATCTCAAAGCCTCAGGATCTTCGGAAATTGAACCCGCAGTCCTTATCTCAATGTCTCAGGATCTCCAGGAATTGAACGCGCAGTCCTTATCTCATTGTCTCAAGATCTCCAGGAATTAAACCCGCAGTCCTTTACCTCAGTAGCATCGGATCTCCGGGAATTGAACCCACAGTCCACAAACACAAACACAATCAATAAGAGGAAAGCACAGAGAAATATGAAGTACATAGCTACAAATTACACCAAATCTAGTCTCAACAAGTTCCAGAAAGTGCAATTAAGACAAGTAGGCACTTAGACAGATAATCTTATCTAATCATGCTTCTCTAGCTATCACCAGATAAATCTTACAATTAAATCAATTAAAATAACAAGGATATCACGATTTGAACAATTCAAGTAAGGTGGTTTTTCAATAATCTGCACAATTACACGCATGTCACCTCGCGTACCAGGCATTTATATCAACGCATATATGTCCTAGGGGAGAAGGTTCCCCCACGCAAGGTTAGACAAGTCACTTACCTCAATTCCGGAACAAAACCGCTAAGAAACGAGTCCCTTGCCACGAGTATCCGACTCTTAGTGGCCCGAATCTAGTCAAACCAATTACATAGTGTAAATAACATCGCAAGTAACTAATTACAGTGATAAAATTAAAGTTTCGGCGCTAAAATGGACCAAAATACCCCTACAGTCATCGGCTCAGAATCAAAATAATTTTACGTTTTCAGAGCCCTCGTACTCTTACGAGTCTAACCATATAAAATTTCTCAAAATTGGACTCCGTTTGCCTATTCAAATCGATGATTTTAGACAATCTAGGCTTAGAGCAAATCCTCCATTAATCCACCTCAAATCCTCTATTTTCAGAGGTTAAATTCGTATTTTTAACAATATATTAACATAAAATTAGGCTAGGAGTGAATGCGTGATGTTTTCCCTTGATTTCCTCCTCAAAATCGCTAAACCCCTCTCCTAGTTCGAAGCCTCCAATGTGGTTAAGTGTTCTAAAATTTCGAGTTAACTCATATTAAACCCTTCAGGGGTTCCCGCTTCTGCGGCTCTGGGATCGCTTCCGCGATTTCGCTTCTGCGGAGAAGCTTCCACTTCTGCGGTTCCCCTTAATCTCGCCCAGGTCTACTTCTGCGGTCCAAAGTCGCTTCTGCGACGACCGCTTATACGGAATAAGTCCACTTCTGCGGAAAGTTGTCAGCCGCCTAAGTTCGCTTCTGCGGCTCCTGCCCGCTTCTGCGTCTCCTGCCCGCTTCTGCGGGCTCGCAACAGCGGCCACTGGTCCGCTTCTGCGGACTTGGCTGGCCCCCTACCACTCGCACATGCTCTCTATTTCCGCTTCTGCAGAACCGCATCTGCGCTCTCTTTTCCGCAGAAGCGAAAATAGTTGGTGCAACAAAAACCAGCAGTCTTAAACTTCAAAATTCATTAGTTTAATCACCCGAACTCATCCCGAGGCCCACGGCACCTCAACCAAACATACCAACACATTCTAATACCCTATCCAAACTTGTTCCAATCATAAAAGCATATCGTTAAACACAAAAATCATCCAATTAGGGTGGATTCAAGCCTAAGTTTCAACCAAAACTTCAGAAACCTACGTGCATGCTATCAAAAATCCGACCAAACGATTTCCGAATGACCTGAATATTTGCAGACATATCCAAAAATCACCTAAAGACGCTACTGCAACTGTCGGAATTCCATTCCGACTCCCGGATCAAAATCTCACCTATCGATCGGATTTCCAAAAAATTTCAAACTTCGGCATTTCAAGCCTAATTGAGCTACAGACCTCGAAAATGCATTCTGAATGCACTCCCAACCCCGAAATCACCTAACAAAGATAATGGAACCATCGGATTTCCATTCCGAGGTCGTCTTAATATTGTTCCGAATACGGGCCATTTTTCAACAATAAAGCTCTTATTTAGGGACTAGGTGTCCCAAAACACTCCAAATTCTAGAACCGAACCTCCCGAAAAACTAAAATAGCATAAATGAACTTAGGGGAATAGTTAATTGGGGATCGGGGCATAAATTCTAAAAACGACCGGCCGGGTCATTACATATTCCGAGCTACCCTAGTTAGCTTTAATTTGCACAGTTCACTTTAGATTGCATCCAAGGTTTCGTTTGTGTGGTCCGCACTAGGATCAATGTGGCCACACTAGTGTGGTCCGCAGAGAAGGTTCAGAGAGTTGCCAAGTCGAGGTTTGAAGAATAATGCGGTCCGCACTTCATTTCATGCAGATCGCACTAGAAGCCACCGTGGCCGCACTTGTGCGGTCCACATTGCCTAAGTTCAGAGAGCAGTTTATTCAAGTTCATAGCCCTAGTGCGGCCACATGTAATTTTGTGCGATCCGCACTAACTCCACATGGGTATTTTTGTCCAGTTTTGTCAGCTTAGTATAAATAGCTTTTTTCCATTTTTAGGTCAAGCAGATAGTTAGGACTGAAGGTTGCACTCATGACTTCAAATATTTTAGCTGTTTTGAGTAATTTTAGCTTCATTGCAACATTGAATCTTCAAGTTTAGTTTAACAATTAATTAATATGAGTTTTTCTTCATCTATTTCTTTATTTTCTTCTCTAATTATGAGTAGCTAGACCCATAAGCTAGGGTTGTGGCTCAACCTAGTGTGGGTAATTGATGGGTCTTGTGTTTTATAGCTTGATTGACTATGAGTATTTGATATTTGGACTAATTTTATATTTAATTACTGAATTAGTGGTTGTAAACACTAGTTTGTATTTAGTTGATTTATTCTCTTCTTGGGAAAGAAAGCCTAAGTCTCTTAAATTGGTCCAACAAGGAATTGGGGCGTACTCAAGAGATTGATAGCTCTAATTAAAGGGTTAAACCTAGAGATAGTAATATCCGGCTTGAACGCTTATTGCTTGTGCAAATATTGATACCTAATTGGTCTTGAGAAAGTAAATTTGAGAAAAATCACTCGAACCATCGAGAGGTATAACGTTAGTAGAATCGAGCAACGGTTATATCATGCTCCCCAAATCTAACAATCTAGATTTAGACTCAAGAATCCATCAATTGACCACCTAGGCGGAAGTCACTACCCTAGTGCCTTTAATTCAGTTGAGCAACTCGCAATAGTTTAACCTTAGCTTACTTTAGTTTAATTGAGCATCATAGTTTTATAAAATTAGAATCATAATCAAAACTAAAAATGTGTAGAAGTTCAATTAAGAGCAAATACACAACTCCATTTTAGATAGACACCTGACCCCAATATCTAGCTCCCTGTGGAAATCGACCCCGACCTTTCAGGTAAAAGCTGCTTCGACATATCACGCTACTTAATAGTAGTGTAGGGTTGGCTTCGATCAGCGATGTCCTGTTATCAAGGACTCATAGGGCCGCGATTTAACAAGCAGAGGGACTAACTCTATGAGTCCAAATTTGGCAACCACGACCATTACTGAGTAGGAAGAGGAACGAGGTTATCATGATGCACCGTTTGATGGTCGTCATGGTGAAAGGCAACGATAAAGGGCGGTTAGTCGATGCATGACATCCACGACAGTGTAAACTTAGTGGGAAACGGTAAGAATATGCCTTCGAATATTTACTATGTTATATTGTTTAGAGTTTTAGGGGAGATTTTCCCTTATAAATAGAAAGAATGAGTAAAGAAAAAAGAGACGGGAAAAAAAGGATAAAAGAACACTTTATAAAAGAATCATCTCATAGTGAATACAAAAGTAGTCTTATTTATTGACCGCACAACAAAAGTTGATATCATTTCTCAATATATAAAAGAACCAAAGATTCTCCAAACATCTCAACTTATTCCCCCTACGTGGATGGCATCTGTTAAGATTGATTGTGCATTTAAGTCTTCGCATTTTAAGCGTTTATTTGATTCCAACATATTTGTTACATCATTCATCTTGCTTACTCCTTCCATCACTTGATCTAGATTTTATTACGCTTGACTAAGAATTGACTTCATCATTATCATTAGTTATTTTATTAAAAAAAAATTGATATCTTTTGGTCAAATAATATTCAATTCACTGATATTTATTAGTCATTAATATATATTGTATTCAATTTGACTATATTCAAACAATAAATAATCACAAAATAGTAATATTCGGTTGTATTTAAAAAATACAAACCTTCATAACACATAAATACATGCAAAAATATAATTATATTTCTACAAAAATACAATGTATTTGTACAGAAAATAAGGTATTTTGTATCATTGTATGTGATTCAATAACAAGAAAGAGAAAAAAGCTCTCTGGAGATAGCATTTTCTGGATAAACAAAATATTATATACATTATATTAAATCAGAAAATGGAGAGGAACAAAAGCCTGGCCCTCAAATCTTCTCCGGCGAGCTACTTCAGATTTCCAAAAGCTTAAATCCGTAGCCATGGCCAGATCTGTTAGGCTACTCCCTTTTCGCTTCAGATCTATTCTCTAAGCTTTAAAAAGTTTACCGGCACCACCAAAAATGGCTGTTAAGACGGCTCCCTTGATGAAAAAGGGAGAGAGATTTGAGGGAGAAGAGAGAGGATTGAGATTCTTGCTGATCGAGAGAGACAAGGAAGAGAGAGAGAACATAACTAGCATATGTCACGCTCAATGATATAGTATGAAATAAATAAATATCTATTTTGCTATAAAAGAAATGGTAACAATAAGTAATAATATTGTAAAATTGTATTGATTTATAATAAATAGAGTGTAATAGTTTGTTATAGGAGGTAAAATTTAGGGATTAGTTAATGTGTCATAAACTTCACTTTTTCAATTTAATTTTTCGAGAAACAAATGTCTTAAAATTATAATTTATAAATTAAATTTGTAGGATAAAATAAGTAATAGCTAATCCATGAATAGTAGCCCTGAAAATAGTTGTTCATGTACTTCCCATTTACCTAGTTAGCCCACGGCCTCATGAGGCAAGAGGAAATGATTGGGAAGAAAATAAAAATTATTAAATCATAATAAAAAATATATCACTCAATGAATTTGTAAAACAAAGTAAAGTCATATGACACTCTAAATAGGCTTTTCTATTTAGAGGATTTGTATTCACTGAATTAAAATATTGCTACTATACTTTTGATTAATTTGCTCTTCCTTTTGTTGGTAATTTTGTACTGAATAACTGATTTGGGATTCCTTCCCTGCGTGTAATAACAAACGGGAAATGGTTGTTTCGCAATATCATTGATCACTGTACAATATTCATAAATCACATAAGAAAAATATATCGTATTAGCAAGTCCCATGTGACGAGCTCTTACTGAGAAGGCTGATAGTTAAGGGAACTGATCCCAAGTCTCTCGTGTAGGAAACTTCTTGAATTAATTATAGAATAGCAATTAGGTATAGATTTAACAACTTGATCTTCATTTTTTATTATAATTAAAAAGATATTTGGCACATATAAGTTGAAGTACTTTCTTCAAGTCTAAAATCCTTTATCATTTGTTTAGTTCTAGCTGCGGTAGGGATGAAAGCATTGCGTACATGTGCATGTATTCTCTTCTTCAATCGGTAGCTACGACCAAACCACATTTGACAGTACATGTTTTGTTTTAGCACATGATTTTAAAAGACGAGTACATGACATAGAGATAAAATCGTGGCATAAGAGCGAGGGAATAAATGTTTAGTACCACCTAGGTAATTAAGAATTTAGAGCTTAATCTCCATAACAGTTGACTAGAACAACTGATTTCCTTTTAGTATTCCCTCATCAAATTTTAGAACTATAAATTGTATGTGCCTTAGCTCTATTAATCCTTTTTAGCGACCAAAATTATATTTGCTGTCTCAAATTACTTGATACTTTTGCTTATTGATAATCAATCCAACAAATTCTTAAAATAAAATGGGACTAGATTATTTTCATTTTTTGAATTAAAATTATGTATAAGTATTTCGATATTATAACATGAATTTCTTTAATACCAAAATGGTGAAACAATACATTATAAATGATAGTCACGATTCACTGGATTGACTCTCGAGAAGAAAAAAGTACAAATAATTTTGAACACTTTGGGAAAAATACCTCGGTGATATGCTATTAATATTACCTACTATAATTTTCACTTTATTTTTTTTTGATTTTTCACTCAATGTTCGGTATCCGTAATTGCAGTCCGATAAAATTCGAATTTACCTTGATTAGAAATATAAAAAAATTACCATTCTACTACAACCTTTATTGATTATAATTTACGCTCTATTATTAGTCAATAAGTATTCAAAGACATGCACCCACAAGATGAAAAGTTAGAGAAAAGCAATCAATTGGTGTTTAACTAATTTAGACATTGTAGACAAGATAAGATCCCAAATGAAATCAAGATGGATTCTTCTATAGGGCCAATCCTCTGAATATATCAAATAATCCTCAAGTAATAATAAGTACGTCATTAATTTAGCACTTACTAGTATCTAGGAAGCAAGCCTTAACATGATTGCACGTTTCGAAAATTGTAGAAACAGAAAAAGGTTCAAACCTTCTACTCGTTTAAAGTAGAGAAAATAGATGCTTCTAAAACTTTACATATACATGTAATTTAATTAGTACTAGTACTATTCAAAGTTTAAATCGTCAATAAAGGTAGTATACCAAAGGAAATGTCAATAAAGCGTATACTAAAAAGACTCGACATAGAAAATTCCAATCTTTACATCCACTTTATTAATATAAATATATTTTATAAATATTTTTAGAAAAGAATTTTAAACTTTTTTTGCGTTTGCTTTCCCAAATTTCAAAACTGGTGTCATGGTCCAATACGGCTGTTAAGCAACACACCAAACACTTCGATTAAAGTATCTTTAACCGGATGATCCGTATTTCACTTTTTTCTATAGAGCCAAATATTCCCATTCCACCACCTTTTCTTTTCCTTTTCCTTTCTTCCCCTTCTCTTTTTTTTTTTTTTTTTTTTTTTGAGAAAAAAAAAAATAGATAATCAAATGCATGAAGTATTTTGTAGGATCCGAAGAAAGAACGCATCCTGAAGAGTGTGATGTAGGTAGTCTACCATAATGCAAGTATTAATGTTTGATTTTATGACTCGAACTCGTGACTCGTAAGTTATACAAAGACAAAGTTATTATTACTCCGAACAGAGGTGGGCGCACATGATGAGTCGAGCGTTCACCGGCACCCGAAATTTCGGCAAAAACTTCATATATATTACACATGTCTTAAAAATATAGTCAGATATTAGTATAGCTCTCGTACCAATTCTTATAAGCAGCGATAAATTTATATTGACTGTTATAGTACCTCACGATCACTGTATCTTGGGTCCGTCTCTTATATATATATATATATATATATATATATATATATATATATATATATATATATATATATATATATTTCTACAAAAACTGTACTACACGTGCAGCTTCCTGTCACGTGCCTCTTCCTTCTAAGAAAAAGACAGAAACAAAGTCCAAACTCAACCTTCATTCAAACTAGCTAGGTTTAGGGTTTTTATATTTTTCTCTTCGTATGAGACCAAATAATTGCATGAGCCAAGATTTTCTAAGCTTACTTTACTACCACTTTTTTGTTATACTACAATATTTGAGAAGCCTCGTTTTATTTTTCTCCGCTTCTTCTTACTTTTTATTGACTAAATCTACTACTTTCAGTTCAAATTATGTAATATGCAAAAAAATAAAAATATGCGCATATTAAAATATCACACTTATTCTGAACCCGCTGAATTTAGATTTTGAATTGAATCCTAAGTGTGTGAGATTTTTTTTTAATTAAGAGAAAAATAACAGTAA
>JASVEL010013133.1:0-30744 GCA_032618575.1 Nicotiana noctiflora
ATTTAAAAGATAAAAAAGAGAAAATAACATTAATCAAGAGAAAAGCAAAAGTAAGTAGAGATGCTTATTGGTCAATCTTTATATTGAAATTTTAGAACAAGCAAAGTTGGGGAAAAAGGAAAGATAGTTTTCTTAACCACCGGTCAAAACCTATCTCCCTCTCTTTCACTTTTCTTAGGCAAAAATACAAACAAAAATACAAAGAGTGACTAATGATAAAGAAGTTGAAAGAAAAAAAAATCAAAGAAAGAAGAAAAGAGAAAAAGGATCCGAAGAAGGTTTCAAAGAAAACAAAATCAGATACTTAAAGTAGGAAAAGACATAGGTTTTTCTTCTGTCTTCAGAAGAAGTATAGAAGCTAGCCTTGATAGAAACGTTTCATAAAAACATAATTTTTTCAGTCAGTTTCTCAGCCAAAAAAAATTTAAAAAAAATTACTATCATCGAATAACCAACCATTTTATATATTTATTTAGCTTTGCTATCTGTACATGATTTTTGTTCTCATCTCTGTGTTTGTTTCCTCACTTTTTTGTTACTGACCGTGCAGTTCAGTAAACGAGAAATTGAGATACTACACAATCTTAAATCACATAAGTCATTATGATTATGAAGTCTTACTTTTCCTAAATCATAGTTTACTTTCTTGCTGATAATAATTGTGATTATTACCTCAATAATTACCATATCCTTAGTGCTAATACTAGTACTAACATTTTTGCCTAACAATTTTGAAATACTCGAGCACATTTTCGAATGTCAGCAGCTTTTCTCTCTCTCTCTCCTTTTTCTTGATTTCAAAATTTACATTTCAACTCTGAGAAGTAAAGGCAAGTCTTTTTTTAGTTGAGATATGGCCATATTTGTACGTACCATTAATTAATGAATTGATCAGAGAAAGCCCCAGAGCTAAAATTTGTCAATGGACTGAACGTTGTTAAGCTTTCTACATTAGTTGAACTGAAAAGAAGAAAGCTTTCAGTGCCTTACTTTCTCTCGTGTGCATTAATAAATGCAACTGAAAATATTTCAGAAAGAAAGGAGAAGGAGAAGGAGATCGAATTAGAAAGACCATAAATCAAGGACAAGCAAATAAATGCTCCACTGAAAATAAAAAAGAACAAGTAATTAAAACAATACTTTAACAAAAACCCACCTGCATTAATGGTTTGGAACATAATATTACCGGCACTAAAGTTATATTTACAAGCTGGATTAACAAATATGACAAAAACTCACACGCACAACTTCTCATGATCGATCCACTAACATTTTAGAAAAATGTAAAAGGTTAAAAATAAGGTACTATAAAAAGCTAGAGGGAGTAAAAGAAAAACAGGATATTTCTTGAATAATAATAAAGTCTAAGAAGAAGAAGGGGGCATGAGATTTAATCCAAGGTCATCTTTTTCCAAGACTAAACGAGCTTTGTTAGTCTCCACCATATTAAAAGAAGAATATTCAGGGTGGACTCTTTTCTTGGACATAAGTGGAACACCAAATAGTTTAGTACTTCTATTAATACCCATATCAGCTGCTGCTTCTTCAAGAATTGTCACACTGCTGCTTTGTGATGTCTTACTTGGAGAGTTCACGTTGTTGAAATTGCTCATCATTATATTCATTCCATTGTTGATCATTCCTTGTCTAGGACTCATCATATGTTTTTGGACAATAGGAGTAGCAGAAGCAGGTAATAAAGAGGAAGGATTATAAGAACTACTAGGTGCAACTGGTTTAACATGATTTTGAACAAAGTAAATAATGTCATTGTATAGTTTTCTCATATGAGAAAGTTCAGACATCAGCATATTGTTGCTTCTTCTTAGCCTTTCATTATCTTCTGAAAGAGCAGTGACAGTAGTGTTGTTATTATTGGAAGAAGTTATAGTTGTAGGTGAATCGCACCAATTGATATTGGGTTGTTGTTGTAGTTGTAGTAGTTCGTCTGAGTCAGGTGGTGAAATGCTAAGCCTATTATTATTCGGGTAATTTGGAAAAAAATTTGGACCACTCATACTCATTTGATGGTTAAGGGAATGGTGGTGATGATTCATAGATATTTGTGGTTGAGCTGTTTTTCTACGGTGGATCTCACACAGCAAATGTTTTTCTCCTCTTTTGAAAAACTCATTAGCAAACTCCCATCTGTCTGGTACAATTTTCCTAAAACCCTAAATACACCAAAAACCAAAAAAGTTATTAGTAAATGTAGATAATCTTTTAGTATTATATTTGTTGAAGAAAATATAAAGGAAATTAAAACATTAGTAGTACTTACATAGGTATTGAGTTGGCGGACGAAGCTAGAGAAATTGTTGTGTTTGAAATAATTAGGGAGAAGGTCACGAGCAAATTCAGGAGGACGCCAAACAATAAAAGTAGAGTCATCTTCACCCCAAGAAACAATATGGTCAGTAGTTGGATCATCAACTAGTTGGTATGTTTTGGTTAAGAATGGAGCTGGAACTGATTTGTGTGAATCTAAAGATAGTAATATGCCTTCACAATTGTCTAACATCAAAGCCATTGATTGAACAAAGAAGAGTTTACCAAAATATAGTTGCAGTTTTTCTTGAATATTTAGAGAGAAAAGAGGAGAGTGGCAACACTGAAACAAGATGACAAGAAAACAATGTTAAGAAGAAGAGAGAGTGAGGGAGGTAATAAGGAGGTTATTTTTGTTGATGGGGGTGGGGTGATAGGGTAATTGATTTGGGGGGTGGGGGGGTTATATTTTACTGAAGGGCACCTCGGTTATGTAGTGAGAGAGAATAAGTGTCTGTATGTCTAGGACTGTGGAAATAAAGGGCCTTTCAAGACAAACCCGTGACATTTCCTTCTTCTCTTTCTACTGACTTTGATCCTCTCACGCACACTGCAACTATATTAAAATGGATCTTAATAGGTAAGTATAATGTTTTTTACATTATTAATAAAATTATACTGTTTAACTAGTTAAAAAAATATCTTCTGTTATTCCTCCGGTTCATGGTAATTGACCAATTTGCTTTTAACACACCCATTAACTAGTTAAAAAAATATCTTCTCTTTCACAATAATCCAATTTACTTTTAGCACGCCCATTAAAAAATACTAAATTCTATACAAATATACCTACTATGATTAAACTATCCCTAATTAAATATTTAATGTGAGGAGTAAGAAATTTTTTAGAAATATGTACATAGGGGTTATTTTGTAAAAACAAATTGAATTCTTTCTTAATTACATAATTGGATGCTTATTTTGAACCAAAATAAAAAAAAAACAAATTGGTCACTTATTATGAAGTGGATGGAATATTATACACTGACTCTCAATTTTCGTGTGTGTTTATTTTTGTATATTTTGTTTGACATTCCTTAATAAAATCTCTAGATCAGTCACTGATTATAACACGTAACTAGATGCAGATTACCAATAAATATTTAATTAATAAAATTATTACATACATTTAGTTTTTAAATAACCTTAGCATGTACATATTTTACATCTTAAATTCTATTATGAGTACAATATACTTATAAGTTTCTATCAACTAATTTAAAAGCGTAATTTATTTTACGTTATAACTATATGAAATTTTTTGAATCACGCAGCCACTATTGGAAGATGAAATTGACGGTGCCATATATGCTTCTTTCTATACACCTTCTCCTTCCCTTTTCACAACTGTCGTTTTATAGGGGTAAAATCTCTCTCTTCTTTTTTGGTTGCCTTTGTTCTTTAACCCCTGATACTGCTACTTCTGAAGATTACTGGTTTTACTACAGTTCCAAACTAAGCTAAGTTTCCTTTAGCTGCTCTATTTTTACCAACCTTTGACTAGCTAGCGATGACTAGTTTTTCTTGACATATATTTGGAAGTAATATATTAAGGGAAGCATAGCTAAAAAGTTTTCAAAGTTACGATTACAGTAATTTTTTGGTCAATCCAGTAAGTTTCGTCAGAAGTATTATTAATTCAGGTAAGAAATATAGAGATGTACTTAAAATATCGCAATAATGTTAAAGCAAAAAGAAAAAAAAGAGAGTATGTAAGTAAGCAAGTAATCCTCTTTTTAAGTTTCCACTATAAATGCTTAATTAAGTAAAAATTTAATTTACTACCATTTCTAAGTCATTTCCTTCCTTTAAAAGGTTAGGGGATTTTGACCAAAATTCTCAAACTACATTGGGATAATTTTTAATACTCTATCTCCATATGTTTCAATTTGAATGACACATTTTTCTTGTTAGTTCGTTTAAAAAATAATAATACATTTATATATTTATAAGTAATTTAATTTCAAACTTTTTATCTTACCCATTTTATTTTTAATGAGAAATTTTTTCACGTAAATATCATGAACCCACTAAGCTTTAGTTTGCCACTTAAACTTTTAACATGCATCTCATAATTTTCAACTCAAATTATATCATCTAAATTATAGAGCGAGTACTTATTTTCTTTTTGCTATCTCCACATTATGTTAAGTTTTGGTAGGAAGATTGCTGTTTTCATGTTACGTACAAACACTTGTGGAACGTACAAACCCATAATTATTACTCCTATATTCATCAAATAAATAGTTCTTAAATTGGGTAATAATAAAACAAAAAGGGCAAATTGGTCCTCCTGTATAGATATTCTGTCCTTTGAAAAGAAACCTACTACAACCATATGAAAACTACAAGGAAAAGAAAGAAGAAATGGAAGAAGAAGAAGAAGAAGAGTGGTCTATTTTAACTTCACGTCAAACGAGTCTCTTCTTTTATTTTCATTTTGTAGGTTTCTATTTGTTGTATTATGGCACCAACCCAACAATACCACACTGTTACTCTCTTCCCAATTTCGAATCTAATCATTTTTAATTTTCTACTTCTCATCTTACTGTTCCTTAGCAGGCATAAAGCATAATAATAAGGTAAAAAAAAAATAAAAAAAATAAAAACGTATCCATCGAACTACGTGACATGATTCAAAAGCCTGTTCCTAGTGACGACATTTCACATCTTCTTCTTCTAATTGCTTCTCTTCTTTGTAAATATTCCAAATTTCATAATCTCGTGCAATTTTTTGGTGGTTAATCTTTGAAGTTTCTTACTCCCACTCTCTCTTATTATTGAATAGTGTTTTTCTTTCACTTTTTAGACCGTTTCTAGGCTTCTTTGAGCTTTGAGCCCCTTACCTCAACTAACAATTTTTTGGTTCGCTTTTTGACGTGTCTCAGGTGTATTTTGAATTATTGGCCTAAAAAGTTTTCATGTATACCCGAAAGAAATCATTATTGCTTTTCTTTCCTTGTAATGGCCCAAGAAATTCTTTTTTTAAAATAATAATAATAATAATAATAATAAGCAAATCAAAGTCCTAGAGTAGTAATTAATTATACCACCTTTTATTAGTAGTATATATTATAGACATTTTCGTATACATCAAAACTCACTTGCTTAACCTTAACTTATGTCAGAATACGAACATGGTTCATAAAATGCATGCAATATATATCCTTTAAGGTTTTTCTGGTGGGGTGTATGTGGGTGGGGGTGAGGTGTATTTGAGATTCATAAAAGTAAGACATTGATTCATTTTTGATAGTAAGTGATAATAGTCGACAGTAAGAGTAGGGACATAATAACATGGCCCAAAGTGAAAACATAGGAAAATGATGACTAATAATTTCAATAAGATACCCCAACTGATTATTTTGATAATGGCTATGATACTCATTATTATTATCAAAAGAAAGTAAATTTCTCTATTTCACCACGCCAATCATCACTTCTACCTTTTTTCATTTCTTTTTGGCTGTTCTCCACACAAATTTCTGTCTAAAATTATCCATAACTTCCTCACAAAACTAACAAGTTATCTTCCTTAAGAAGCTAAATTGTTCAAAAGTGATTGCTTTTTGTTTTACTACATTACTATATATAAATATATCTTATGGTGTGGTTTTAGTGGAAGCACATTATTAATTTTGTAGACAAACCTTATAAAATTGAGTATTCCTTAACTTCATGATGTTCTACGTTAAGAATCCATCAGTATTCCCGCTTTCTTCAACATGCAACTTTATTTTTCGGATTGTGCAGATGCGGATCCGGTATTTAAATTTTATGGATTCAGATTCGCAATTTATCATATCTCATCTAATATATTGGTTTCAAAATTTATATTTGTTACATATTTAATAAATTTTTTGAACAAAAATATAAAATATGAACAAAAGCTATATATTCAATTGAACGCATAACTGAATTGGACTTTGTACGAGATAACCGTTATAAGTGTAAATAAAGTTATCCTAATGCGAAGAGTTTGTGAACTTTATTAAAATTCAAATTTGAACTCAAACCTTAAGACTTGTTTGGATGGTTGTTATGTACATTACATAACATATCGTATAATCATGTATTAATATATATAATTTTTGGATATATAAATTATATTATTTATCGCTGTTTTATGATATTATGTATCAACAATAGGAAAAACAAACTTGCAATATTATAAAGAAAAAGTAAGGTACGAGATAATATCATTATATAAAAAAGTAAAGTAAATGATAAAATAAGATTATGTAATAATAAAAAGTGGCAAAATGAGAATAACATAACGACGCAACTACATCAAATCAGCCGTTTCATAAATGGCATTTTTCGTTATTATCTAACGACGAATTTAACAATACGATATAATAAAAATTAAGAAACAGTCAAAACAAATATTGTATTTAACGTAACAATACGATATAACACAATATATTACAACCATCCAAACAAGCTATACGTTTAAACTTAGAAAATCTAACAACACTGTGGAAAGCTCTCTTAGATATAAGGAACCATTTAACTTTGAGGATTAATTTTTACATTTAACAATATATATTTATGTTTTAGCAAATAAATTTTCTTATTTTTCGAGTAACTAATAATCTTATTTTTCTAAATATTTAACCTGCAATAATCTTAAAAATGACATGAATGTATAAAAATTCTTCAACTCTAACTTTAATTCTTATGATCGTAAATACCCACAATTTTTCTCCTAAGAAATATATTTAGCTAATTAGAAAATTCTGAATAATGCAACTTACATCAGTCCGTAAATAGAATATACGTCAACAACATGGGTGTAGACCTAAATTTGACCATATACATGGGGTATGAAATAGGACATGAAGGTAAAGAAGCTCTGAATATCGGTACAATTGTTTATATATTTCAGGAAAAATATATTAAAACACAACACAAATATTAAAGAAAACAATTTAATAAAGTGTCAGAAGTACCGATAATATTTAAAAAAACAAATAACATACGAAAAATATTTAATTCTAATTCTGAGAAGAAGACTCTTAAACCTTCTCTTTCTCACTCTTTTTTCTTACCCTATATACTATTATGTTCTGAGCCAGTAGTTCAAATTTTACAGTTCACACACCGTGGCTTCTGCACTCTGTACACTGTTTCAGCGGCTGACATGGGAGACAGGGTCCTTGTTTTTACTATTATTTTATCTTAATTTTTATTTTCTGTGTAACTTTCTATATTATTACTACTACTTTTTCTTATGCCATTCTCGTGATTTTTGCTTTGGAATTTTCTACATCCTCCTATATTTATTCCCTCCATTCTATTCCCCTATTCATGTTACATGCTAATATGTGGGAATATATCACATATAACTCTCAACCTTTGCATCAATTTAGATGTACCTTCTATTTTTTCACCCTCTTTAAACATCTCATAACATTAATTTCTGTTATTATTTATTTATTATTTTAGTTTAATTTTCTAGTCAGTGAGTAGGAAACTAAATGTGTGTTATGATAGCTAGTTGTAATAAGACTTTATGATTAGTTATGATAATTATTTTCATAATTAGGAAATTATGAAGTAGAGACCTATGTTGATCAATCAACACCAAACAATGCATTAGCTATAATGAGCAATTAATAGTAGCATTTTTCAGCAATGTAGGAAGGCAAAAATGATCAATAATCAAGCCCTTGTTTTAGTGGTATCATTGTAAAATGATAGAATGGATTTTTCTAGTTTAGATTGGATAATTATGAAGCAGTTGCAGCTGTAATAATTCTGTTGGAATATCTAATAAAACTCTTCTTTATGTAAATATTTTCTTTTCTATGAATAAATTAAATCACAAGCGAATCACCGGATATCTTGAACATTTTTAGGTGCTTAGACGAATTTTCGTGAAATTGAGGAGTCAGAAACACCATTATGTGCAATTATAGGTATCTATTTGGCTGTTCTATTTACATGCTAAAAAGATAATGTTTTTAAGTGTAAATATATGTTCATTTAAAATGTCTCTCGCAAAGGTACTTCGTATACAATCAAACATCTATATAATAAACTCATTTATTTTAATATTTTTTAACTGATATAATAAATTACTGTTATCAAAGATATATATTATAACTAGAGTCGCAAGGAGTTCACCCGAATTTCCTTTGCCGAAAAATCACATTGGTCATATAATGTAAAATTTATTTTGTATCTCTATATATTATATTTTGAATCCCCTTAATATAATTTAAAAGCATAGCTTAGTGGTTAAAAAGGTTCAAAATATTTGTAAGGTTATTGGTTCAATCTTTACTGGTCACAATCTCTTTTATTTGAATCACCTTAGCGTTAACCCTATCCCGCCGCTATTTATAACATGAAATATAAGAAAAACTTTGCCTTTTATAGTAAAGTAGAATCAACTGTTAGTAAAGGGTTTGGTTATATTTAGTTTTTAATATAAATACATATTTTCTCAAGGATAATTTTGAATTAGGAACATATTTTCTCAAGGATAATTTTGAATTAGGACTTTCTCCCATTTAAGAAATTCACGTGAATTCTTTTGTTTTTTGTTTTCTTTTCTTTTTGAGGGGTGGTGGTAATGGAAGTCAAGGTAAAAATTTAGTAATAAAAAAAAAGCTGAAAATCTAAGAGAGTCATATGAAAGGAGCCCACTACTTATAAAATAAATATTAAATTGATAGTATCAGGAAAGAACATGCAAACACATTGGTTTTTGTTTTGGTATATATGTAAAATCTTGGGAGAAGGAAGGGATAGTGAGAGGAACCAAGAAGATTCTATTCTATTACTATATCTTAAATATTTTTGCAGTGAAAAGTGAACCCCACTTAGGCACCCTCTATCTCACATGACCACTGCCAATAAAATACTACTCTACTAAACTATAGAAATACAATAAATAATTCTCAAAACCATCATCCTCATTATATAATGTTAAGATGAGAATTCCAAGGAGAGACAGCTTAAAACACAGACCGAATACGGATAAAACCTACTACTCTTAAACCTAGATTCTCATCTTCTTATCTAATTAATTAATTAATGTTAATTGTTTGATTATGCGAATAGTGACACTAATGCACGCCTTTTTGCTAAAGCAGAAATAGAAATAGAGAGAAGAAAGAATCAAAATCAGTTTTGTGTAGGACAAGTTACAAGTTTCTTCCCTCTGTCTCTTCTCACACTCTCTTTTGTCCTATATATTGGACCCTTTCTGCAGGGGCGAGAAACTCCACATTTTATTCCTCTTCTTTTCAACTTAGTTTTAACTTTTAACTATAACCCTAATTTTTTTTTAATTTTATTTTCTTTGTGCAACATTAATATTAATCAGCTGTTTCCAAAACAAGCACTCAGTTAGTGCCACTTACCGATTACTATTTTGTTAAAGAAAATTCAGGCATCTAGCCTATTAAGATTCTCTACCATTTAGCAAAACATAGATTTTTTAATTACAATTATACGCTTAATTTCGAAAATACATGAGTACATTTCTGAAGAAGTTGTGTTAAAGAAAACTTGGTACATTGTAAAACAAAAAGCTCTTTTGTTTTCCTCAAACGACAATGACATTTAATCTTTATTATTACTCCCTCCATTTCACAAATTAGATGAGGTATTTTCTTTTTTAGTATGTTCCAAAATAAATAACATTTTTAAATTTGGAAATAATTTAACTTTAAACTCTTTATTTTACCCAATTTACTTTTAATAAGAAATTTTTATAATCACACAAAATGTCATAGCCCACAAAAGTTTTACTTCTCAAAATTATAAGACCACAAGTTTTAAAAGATTTTTTTTCTTGAACTTTGTGACGAATCAAATACATCATCTAAAATCAAATGGGGTATATATTTACAACAACAAAAAGATGGGTGAAAAATTACAACGAAATTAACCTTTTCTTTTCTCATCCGATATTCGTATTGCGACGACTACGTGGCACGTAAGACCATTAAGGGGGAAGCCTTTATACTGGAATTTTTTTCTCATGGCTCGAACGGTCGAACCTGAGACATGTAATTAAAAATGAAGAGATCCCATTCATTTCATAACTGCCGGTAGTCGACAAACCTTGTATTGGCACTCGTGACATCTTATGTTCGACATCGTAAAAGAATTTAACTTCTATATATTTATAAATTGTAAATATTCACTACCCATAAAACTAATAACTTAAGAATAATACAAGCTTCTATAATAAGTTAAATTACATTAATAATATATAATAAAAAATTATACCGTTAATTTATGTAAGTTAGTTACACCCTTGAGTATAAAAATGGGTATGATTTAATCAACTTTCCAAACGCATATCAAATAGGGTTGAGTCAAAGTTGGTCTTCTGCAAAATGCATGGGATTGTCTGGTACACTGCATTTGGGTCATATATGTAAAACAGTTGTTGGGTTTTTTTTTGGGGGGGGGGGGGGGGGGGGGGGGGGGGGGGGGGGGGGGGCAATTGAGAAAGGATAAATGATTCACGAGGGGGGTGGGTGACACGGGGGAGGGCGGAAGGGGGATAATTGACAGCAGTAAATGAAAAATAATTATACATGAATGAATACAATTAAGAAAGGGTAGACACGAGGAAATGGAGATCTGAAATAAATGGGCAGTGTGCAGGAGAAGAAGAAGAAGAAGGTACCATTTTCTTTGTCTTTCTTTCCTTTTTCTCACAGTTTCTCTGTTTCTGCCTACGACTCCCTAATACTCTCTGCCTTCTTTCTTTTGTCCTTTTTTCTTTTGCTTTCTAATATGACAAAATCCTCCTGTCGACTCATACTCTCTCCTTCCATCTGTTATTAACAGTACCTATTTTTCAGGCCACGTCCACTCCATTAATGCATGCACGTTATTTTTCCTATATTATTTCACTTCTGATTTATTTTGAGTCTTATATAATTTATATTAATTATATGAATTATCTCATATAATTAATGTCAGTATCAGCAGATTTTCCAAAAGTGAAGATAATTGTTTCCTGCTTTTGAAAGTTGAACGTGTCGCTTCCTTAGATAACTCCGGAATTATAACCGGACGTTCTCTGAGATAATTGGAGTCTCCAAAATGAGTTTAAACTTTCATATATATTAAAAAATAAAAGAAATATTTTACTATCGGATCACTTAAATATTTATTAACTATAGGCAGGGGCGGAGCTACATGGTAGCAGGGATGGTCAACTGACCACCTTTTATCAAAAAATAATACTATGTATATAGGTAAAATATTAGAATTTATATATATGTAATACATATTGACCACCTTGTACCAATAAAGAGCCATGACCCAGTGGCTAAGGGTGGTCAAAAATGCCTCAGGACGCAGGATCGAACCCTTCTCTTAGTGAAACTTACGTTTCTTCTTCCTGTTGCCACTGCAACCGTTGAAAGAGCTTTCTCAGTAATGAAATTTATCAAGAATGACTTGCGAAATCGAATGGATGATGACTTTATGTAGAAAAAGAAGTATTTAGTATTGTTTCTAATTAGTCTATTATAAAAACATTTCAAGAGATGAAGCCTCATCGAGTACGTTTGTAATAAGTAGAATCTCTTGTTTACGTTTCTTTATGTATATTAGTTTCGTTATATCGAATTGTTCGTACTATTACCCGGATTCTTATAATTTAGCTCGATATCACGTTGTTTGAGTTAAATTTTTCGGTCCACCTACTTGTTGAGATTTGTTTTTTGTGTTCAAGTTTGAACATCCTTAAATAGTTTTCTGTCTAGGTATGTGTATAATAAGTGAAACGAGCAAGCTGTATAATAAAACATGTTAAATTACACCTATAAAGTCATTTAAACAGTCAGTGCACATAAGTTAAATCCCCCAAAGATTTAAGAAATATAAATATTCCGTTTCATTATTGATATGATGCTAACAAGAAGTAGAACTAGTATATACTGTACTAGAAGAATAATTTAAAGTATCACAAGATGACACAACTTTAGCTTTTCTTCTAGTAACCCAGTCGATGACATTTGTTTTCCAAACATGTAGCTTTATAAATATTACAGATTGTGTTGAAATGATGCTAGTCTCTAAATTTCTTCACATTTCTTTTGCAGGAGAAAAAGGCCCTTTGTCAACCATAAGAAACGAAGGTCAGTAAAGGTTACGTAATATGGTATTAAAATAATATAAGTAAATTAAAAAAAATACCAAAGTTAATTAATTAAAAGAAAGAAAAGAAAAGGAGTAACTTTGATTCATTAGTACCTTTTTTCCCTTGGTCAGACTAAAAAAATTTCATTTGATTGATTAGATAAGAAAGCATCTGTAAGTAGAAGATGGATTAGAATAATAAATGAGTGTTAGTCTCCATACAAAAGCTTCTTTAAGTGAAAATCACTAATAAAAAGTAGCTTCGAAATTATTTTTCCTCAAATCAAGCATAGGTCCAAAAGGAGTTTTCTACAACAAAAGAATGTGTAGACTTGCATGCATGGCTTGGCTCTTTATTTTTCAAAAAAGAAAGCACATTTTTAATACGCTTTATAGTTACATTAAAAGGAGAGGAAAACAAGGCTCGTCTTTCCTCCATTTTCTTTCTTTGCGTCTTTTCATCTCCTTCTTTTTCTTTCCCTGATCTTTTATTTCTACTTTTTCCCCTTTCTTTCTTAAAGATCCCTCTCCAAGTATCAAAAGAATATAACAACTAATATTGTTTTGTATATTCCGGGTGTAACAGAAGAAAACATTACTACAAAGCGAAATAGGAAAAGAAGAATTTAAAAGTAACTTTTTATTTTTATTTTTCACCCGATATCTTATTACGCTCAATTGAGTCTCAAAAAAAATTCTATGTGGGCGTTGCAAATATAATCTGAATATTGTAGTCCAGAGTCGAACCACATAGAATTAACCCACTAATTATCACTGTCGAATTTACTCAATTTACATAACCTGTTTCCTCAAACTTTATGATTCACAATTGTTGACTTCCAAACAACTAATGCTAAAAGTAATAAATAACTGATATTCAAACAATATAAGGAAGGTCTAAGGTGATGATATATTTCCCCAATTGGTCTTTTCCTCGGTTGTCTATTTCTTATAATTAAGATTTAGCTATCTCTAACAATCTTGAACTCTCTATTTATGATAATTCTTTCTCAAGTTACTTTTTTATTTTTATTTTTCACCCGATATCCAATACTGATCATATTGAAATTCCTACTAAACCGAATGCTCACCGTCTAAAGCCAGAAGCGCTACCCTACCTAATATCTTACAATAAGTTGAAAACGGCCATCCCATTTGAGGTTTGAAATGTATATACTAAATTAACACAAAAACGTGAGTGTAAATTAAGAATACTTATGAAAACATACTTAGTAAAATGAAAGGACAAACATTAGAAAAGATGATTCGACGTAATTGACATGAGATAGGGACCCACAGAAAAAGGGGATCTTGCAAAGGAAGAGAAGTTAGCATGATTAAACAGAAAAGTGGAATTAGTGAGGGAATGTCAAAAAAGAGAGGAATAGAAGGGGGAGGGGGGGGAGTGGTTTTTGGTTAAACGGAAAAGGGCCTAAAATGCCATTCAACTATCAGGTTTGGCCCCTCATCCACCTATTGGGCCAAATATGCTCTTCTGTTAATGTTTTTGGCTCACAAATGCCCTTTGAGTTAACGGAAGGACACGTGTCATCCTTTTATTGGTGCATTCTAAATATTTCATAATTAATTAAAAAGACACATTATTCATACCTGAAAAATAAATAAAAATTTTCTAAAATACTTACAAAAGTTAAAAACTGAAAAAAAAAAATCTTATTTTAGTAAAAAACTTTTGTAAGTATTTTAGAAAATTTTTATTTATTTTTCAGGTATGAATAATGTGTCTTTTTAATTAATTATGAAATATTTAGAATGCACCAATAAGAGGATGACACGTGTCCTTCCGTTAACTCAAAGGGCATTTGTGAGCCAAAAACATTAACAGAGGCCATATTTGGCCCGATAGGTGGATGAGGGGCATTTTTAGTCCAAATCTGATAGTTGAGGGGCATTTTAGACCCTTCTCCGTTGGTTAAAATAGGTTAGAAGAGGGGAACATAAAGGCTGTTGGATCACATGCATATCACCTCCTTTTCTTCTTCTGTTTGCTCTTCTTTTTATACTGTGGCTCATAAACGTTAAAGAAAAGTTTGTGATTAACATAACATGTCCCACACTTACCAAAGCTACTTCTTCCATCTCCTCAATCCAAGGGATTCCTATATCATGATAACCAATAGCAGTAACTGTTTACCCTCAAAATCGGACGATAATACAATATGTAAGTAATTTTAAGAATATATAAATTAAATTAACATAAAGAGATAGATTAAAATTGCAATTAAAATGAACAATTGATAAAGTAAATTAAAATCGCACAACTTGAACAGTTAAGATCGGAAAAGTCAGTTACACTTGAATTGAATGTAATTAAATCGATGTCAAGATATAGAAGAACGAGAACATAAAGAAAAAAATAAAATACTGCTTTGGAATGGGTGTTAAAATATCTGTTACAAGTAATCAGACGCCTTTTATATAGTAAGAGAGTCCTACTTTAGATGCAACTAGTTGTCGTAGCCGCGCCAGGCACTGTCAGTATTAAAAAAAATTAATTAAATAAATTATAATCGTACTTGTTTGATCCTATTAGATTGTATTGCCTTAATAAAATTCAATTGTCATCTTATTTGTTAATACGATATACCCAATAATAAAATCTCTATTAAATAAAAAATACTTATATATTGAGTGAATAATTTTCTATTTAATAATATTTACTATTTGCTTTCTTTTTGTAATATATGAGAAGATATATAATTTATTACTATTGAAATATTTTTTTATTTTAAAATTTATTTTGTTGTTTTTAATAATATTATCTAAATTTTAGTGAATAAAATATATGTTACACTAATGGGACTTATACAGGAAGTGCAACATTTTCGTTATGTATTTTTCTTTATTATATCTTCTAATATTTAATACTATAACATTGTTAATAGAAAGTTTCATTAGCATATTACGTTATTTAATATTTTTCTCTAAAGTTTATTTTATTTCTTTATTTTATTTTTTTATTTTCAAATAATTTTAAAACTCCACTACTCCCCAATTTAAATTGGTAATTTACTACTATTTTTAATTTTTTTTTATATTAAAATTATTTTAAAACTCCAAATTGAAACTACTCTCCAGTTTGAATGGGTAGTTTTCCTTCTCTTTTTTTATTTATTTTAGTTTTTCTTTAATAATTTAAAAGCTGCAACTTAAAACTACTCCCACCCAATTTGAACGGGTAGTTATTTTTTTTTTATATATTTATATTTATATTTTTTTATTATAATTAATTATAAGATATCTATTTTTATTTTAAAGCTCCAACTTGAAATACTCCCCGATTTGAATAGTTATTTATTTATATATTTATATTATCATTTTTTATATAGTTTTTAATTATAAGATATCTATATTTGTTAGTGTAAATAAAGTGTGTGTGTATATATATATATATATATATATATATATATATATATATTTAAATTCAAAAAGAATAACCAATAGCTAATATTTAACTAAATAACTAATTTAATAATCAACTATGCCATATGGCTTCTTTCAAAGCTGCCATTTGGCTTAAGAGGGCTTTTTCCTCTCCTTTTAATAATATATAAATTTTTCATTTTTGTAGATTTTTTTTCTTTTTTATTTTAAAATAATTTAAAAATTCCAACTTGAAACTATTCTCACCCAATTTGAATGGGTAGTTATTTTTTTATATATTTATATTTTCAATTTTTATATAGTTTTTTATGATAATTAATTAATTATAAAATATCTATATTTATTAATATAATTAAAGTAACTAATATATATATATATATATATATATATATATATATATATATATATATATATGGTAGTTTTTTATTTTTTTGTTTTTTAGATATATTTAAATTCAAAAAGAATAATCAATAACTAATTATTAAGTAAATAACTAATTTAATAACTAACTATAATCTCTTGATTTGCTGATTTACAGGTTCCTTATTGATACGTACCAAGATTTCCGTCGTAATATCTGACCGGTCACGGATATTTCAGTCTTTTATTAGTTATGCTAATAATGGTTCCTCGAGCTCGTTCGGGGTCAGGGTCGATTTCAGGATCACATACTCAATGTTCTCGAAGATAGACACTTTGAGCTCGAGTTCTGGTCCGATAGACTCGAGGTCGATATTCAGTTCCTCATGTTCCGAGCCCGATCTACCATGTCGTAGACGAGCCCTATTTTGACCGTTTACAGATACTCTCCTTATTTTTCGGAGAGTAGATGAAGAGAAACGATATTAGCGTTTGATTTTCACTTCGATACCCTACAACAAAATAATGTCAGTAAAGCATTAATGGCATTAAATACTTTCCAGTTGTCGGTCAGCCACTCCAAAATGCGAACCGTCGTTTGAAAATTATAATTACCCCGTTCTTCAGTCATTCAACCTTTTACATCCAAACTTTCTACCCTTATTTCTTAGAAGTCTCTATACTTTCTAGCACTTGCATCCTGATTTCTTGAGATCTTTGTGAGAACTTATTCTCGTCTTCATCCGAAAACATCAAGTGTATTCCTTTAACTTCCTCTTTTTCAGCTTTTTACCTCCATTTTAAAAGAAATGGCAAAAACTTTAAAAATAGTTCCCCAAAAAGAAACTACTTCTACATCGCGGTTGGCTACCGAGTAGACCGTTCTGCATACTACTGTCGAAGAATCAATAGCGGAACCCTCTTAAACACGTTCATCCCTGGTGGATGCTTGGTAACAACCGATTTCATGGTTGAAAAACCTCCCTCTATACTCGTCCGGTGTAAGAAGGTCTCGAGATACGCGTGCTCGATCACTGAAGAAGTTCTCGCCAAGGTAAGAAAGAATTGTAACTGGGTTGAACATCACGTGGTGGTCCCCGAACATTATGAAGATATCACCACCCACGTTGAGTGATACTTAAGCATTTACACTTATCCCTTTACGTTGGGCCCTTTAGATCCGATGATCATCAACTTTTGCAAAATATACGAGGTACACCTCAGTCAAATTCACTCTTCTTTCTAGAGGATCGTGATTCTTTTTTGATTCCTCGTGAGACATATCGAGGGATGTTCGTTTATCGTTGACAATTTCATGAGCCTATATAGTCCCCGACTTTTTCAAGGGATGGGGCTGGTCAAGCTCATGCACTGGGCGAGTAAAGCCCCGATCTTGAGTATTTATGAAGATTGGGATCGAGGATGGCTAGGCCTTTTTATCTGAGTGAGGACGTCGGACCTAATCCCAGATGATTGCATATTGTTCCCGAGAAGTGAAATATTAAACCTAAGTAAAATTTTGTTTTCAAAATTTTATTTTACACTTTTTTTTCCTTTTTTTCTTATCGGTGCTAGGTGGTGGTGCAGATATCGCTTGAGTCACAAATGCAATACCTCGACTCAAAGATTGGGTCGAGATCATGCCACAAAGGCCATGCTCTGACTGCACATGGTGTGAACTTTCGAATGGCCGGTGGGAGGCCCGTTATCATGGTGAGATTTCTTTCCCGAGTGAGTAATGCTTAGGTTTCTTTTGTATTGCTGAGTTTTTACTTGCTTCATTTCCTTTTGCAGGTTTATCCAAGGACGTCACACTTAGGCCTCCACTCGATGAAGAATACTACCCCACCGAGCCCCCTACTCCGAGACAAGGTGATTAGAAGAAAAAAAATATGGGCTCGAAGTTCTCCGAGCTCAAAGAAGAAGAAAACAAAAAGAAGGCTACTGTGCAAGCCTAAAGATAATACCAACGCTCGAGACCAACCCTCAGATTCACTCTACTGGGAAGAAGAAGAAGAAGAAGAAGAAGAAGAAGAAGAAGAAGAAGAAGAAGAAGAAGAAGAAGAAGAAGAAGGCCTCAAGCCAGGGAGGCTTATGAGAAGGCCTTAGTCGAGGACAACAAGGAGGTCATGGTCGAGGCCTCCCAGGATATGGGTAATGCCCCCAAAAGATGTACTAGGTATGATAGACATCACCGAATTGCCTTCGTTCATCGAGTCTATGTTCAACGAGGCTCAAATGGTGAATGATGTCCATAACGAGGGGGCTCAAGGAGCAGAAGACCCCCTCCAAGGCTTTTTTAATGGCGTGGATTCTTCCACTATGAAGGGCATTAAGTGACTTGGTGGTGCCGAGGAAGACTCTATATTCAGGAATAAACGGGGCTTCCTTAAGCCCAAAACTAATCAACTGGTTCCCATACCCAAGCGTGAATCCTGATCGGAAGCGATCAATCATCAACGCCATTTTGAAGGATGCTTGGATCCTCTCTACCCCTGAACGGTGGCCAGTTACCTTCGGTTCTTGGTAACCAAGGAAGACAAAGGCAAGATGAATGAGGTGGAGGCACACTACATGTTTAATGAAGCATAATAGGTGTTAAACTGGGTTACTTCATATACCTCTTGATGACTTCTATTTTTACTTAGATTAATCTATAAATGATCATAATTCTTTTTTTTTTGTTTGTAGGCTTTTGTGCTTCATCACGAGACTTTTCTTCAATATTGGGAAGAGCTAAACCAATATAAGACTGAGATTTGAGGGCTCTCTGAGAAGAGAGATGCTTACAAACTTTTTAGCAAGAAACGTGAAGGAGAGGCTAAGAGCCCCTGAGCTGAGCTGGAGGTGGCTCGGAAGAAGCACGCCGACCTGGAGGAAAAGTTAAAAGCCTTTTAAGGTTAATGATGGAATTTTGATCGGATTGACCAACTTCAGGCAGATATAGATAAAGTAAAGGCTGAGGCTAAAACAACGAACTGCTTGGCCTTGGAAAAGGAAACTGTCCGGATGCAATTGGCTTCATCTCAGGTACAACTTCGGGCAGAAAAGGAAAAGGTTGTGGTGCAGGCCAAAATAATTGAGGATCTCCAATCTCAGTTAAGTTCGGCCATCTTCAATCGTGAAACTCTGGTCAATGAGCTTGAAACGACCAAGTCGGTGGTCGTTTTGGTTAAAGTCGATGTCGACGAGATGATGGTCCAATATAAGATCGATGCCATGGCGGCCTAGGATCAAACGAAGGATATTGTAGAACATGCAAAGGCGCGAAGCGACAATTCTGAAGGCAATGAGCTCTAAGATGAAGCCAAGAGGATGATGAAGAATCTGAGGGTTTGAGGGGATCAGAGGGTGCAGGAGACCCCCAAAGTTCTCGTGATGAGGCGTCCCCCGACGAAGACTAGGCTACTTAGGAACTTTTTTGTTTTTCTGCTTTTTGTATTATCTTCATTTTTTGTTGAGGCTGTTTGGCCTTTGTAAAATTTGTATCGAGTCCATTTTGCCTTTGTAAAAATATTTTGATATGTATATAATCCTTTTTCCTTCGGCATTTTTTGAGTTTTTCCTTTGCTTTATTATTTGTGTTTGCAAAGATTGAAATGCTTTTGCATGAAATAGTTACGCTATGTTCGGAGGTTCGAACGGGCCTTGTCTACAGTATTATTTTACTTAAGGCATCGTGGGGGTTAGGTATGACCAGAAATCCCGCCCCCCCCCCCCAAAGTATTGATAACTTTTTAAATTATAGTTTGTCAAGGTAGCCTTCAGAACCTGTTAAGAAATATTGAAGGCCTTATTTTTTGTTATGGATCTCGAATATCTCTAAACCATTTTAATATGGTTGTAGCCTATTTAGTTCGGGTGCTGCCCAGTGGGATAGTCACTCCGAGTTGTTCGGGCTTGCCCAAGATAACAATCCCCGAACAGGGATGGTTGTAGCCTTTAAACTTCTGGCATTGCCTAATAGGTCTTGTGCCCTCAAGCTCTGATAACCCGAACTGTCCGAATTTATTTTCGGATGGCTGTCTCCGAGTAGGAGTGGTCATATGAACTTGGATTAAGGAAGCCCTTGGACTCGATACCTTTAGAGGGCCGGATGTAGGAAATTCCTTAAGAAATGCAAGAAGAAAAAGTTTAAAGGACAAAATAATTTATCTGCAAGGTAGAGACTTCTTTTTATTCATGTGTGTAATACCTATACACGTGTACAAGCTTTGTGCCGGGGCTCTAGCAATCTATGTGAACATGGTTTATGAATATTTGGAGCTTATAATAAGTCCTATCAATCGCCCGTAATCGTTCGATCACAAAGTCTCTTTCCTTATTAAGGTCGTTATCGGAGGTTCATGCCCCCCGGTGTCTAATCTTGATCATAAAGAAACCTCAAATACTATTGATGTGATCTTCGACACTAATTGTTTATCGCTCTTCAATTATAAGCTAGCACGATCCATTGCTGCCTTGCTAAAAACCTTGCCGAAAAACCCGGGATAAAACCGATTCAAGGAAAAAAAAGTGCAACACGTACTTTTAGGCCTAAAAATTGTACCTTTCCTTGATGGTCACATGCAAGTGTTAGTTCAAAAATAAGTACAAAAGAATGAATGGAATCGTACCTTAGCAGTAATATCTCTTCAAGTGAGTTATGTTCCAGTTATTGGTAGTTGCTTCTCGTTCATCGTTCAGAGTTTGTAGGATAATTTACCAGCGATCTTAATAATTTGATATGGTCCATCCCAGTTCGGACCCATCTTCCCCTCATTCGAATGTTGAGTGCTTAGTGTGACCCGTTTTAACAATAAGTCCCCAATATTAAAGTGTTAAAAGTTGGCCCTTCGATTGTAATATCTCCCGATCCGCTATTTTTGGGCGGCCAATCAGATAACGGCAGCTTCGTGCCTTTCATCTAGTAGCTTTAGGATCGTGTCATGGCCTCTTCATTCAACTCATTTGTTAAATATCAAAATATGATACGTAGTTCCCGACTTTGACCAATATTAGAGCTTCGGCGTTGTAAACTAGTGAGAATGGGGTAGACCTAGTATTGGACTTCGAAGTCGTACGGTATGCCCATAGGAATTCAAGTAGGATTTCTTTCCATTTTTCCTTGGCTTCGATTAATCTCTTTTTGAGGTTTTGGAGTATGGTTTGGTTGGTCTATTCTATTTGTTCGTTCCCACTAGGGTAATAGTGTACTTATAGGATCTTTTTGATCCTATCAAGCTAAACCGGGCTGTCTTCGTATGTAGGACCCTTGATTCCCTATGATCCGAGGGCAGTTTTTTGGCCTTCAAATACTCTATATATTTGTTTCTCCAATCCCAAGTTAGGCTTGTTGAGTTTATCTCGGCATGGACTTCTTCCACTACCGATCAGAAGTTGTACGACTGCCCTAGAGTTAAACTTGTCATCCTTGATCGAATGTCCTAAGTTAGCAAGGGCATCAACCTCACTGTTTTGATCCTGAGGCACGTGTTGTCCACTCCTTGAACTAATATAATGTCACATGAAACTTGTCCAGATACCTTTGCATATGTTCTTTTCTGACCTCAAATGTCCTATTAACTTAGTTTACCACGATGAGGGAGTTACACTTAGCCTCGATCACTCCACTCTCAAGCTTTTTGCTAGTTTGAGACCTACAATCATGGACTCATATTCAGCCTCGTTGTTAGTCAATTTCACAGTACTAATAGATGTCTAATTACATTGCTTATTGGTGGCTTCAATACGATGACAAGTCCAACCCTTTTGCGTTCGAGGCGCCGTCCATGAAAAAGGTCCAGATTCCTGAAGACGTCCCTGAGTTCAACATCAAATCTCTTTCTTCCTAGAGTATTAGGTTTGGTGTAGCGTCGGCCACAAAATCCACCAAAATTTGAGATTTAATGGCTATCCGGGGTCCATATTTAATATCGTACCCGCTGATTTTCATAGCTCATTTGGCAAAATGCCTTGAGAGCTCGGGTTTATACATTATGGTTTGCAATAGGTAAGTAATCACAACACATATAATATGATATTGAAAATATGGTTTCAGTTTCCTAGAGGCACCTAGCAAAGCGAGTGCCAATTTTTCTAGGTGAGGGTATCTAGTTTCGGTCTCACCTAGAGTCCTACTAACATAGTTATTAGAAATTACGTACCTAGCTCTTCCCGGACCAGGACTCAACTTACCACTGTATTTGATACCGCCATGTATAGGTATTGTTGTTTATCCATTTTTAGCGTATGAAATAGTGGTGGTTTCGGTAGATACCATCTGAGCTACTCTAAGGCCCGTTGGCAATTCGGGGTCCATGAAAAGTTATTCTTCATTTTGTAGTAGTGAGAAGAATCAGTGGCTCTTATCAGAGGACCTCGAAATGAATCCCTTTAGGGCGGCTATGCGTCTAGTTTATCTTTGCACAGTCGTCACGTTGTCCGCAACCGTGATATCTTCGATAACTTTGATCTTGTAGGGGTTGATCTCTATTCCTTAGTTGGATACCATAAATTCGAGGAATTTACCTGATCCGACTCCAAACACATATTTCTCCGGGATCAACTTCATATTATACATTTTCAATATGCTAAAGGTCCTGCAAATGTTTTAAATGGCCCTCTGCTTGCAGGGACTTAACCAACATATCATCAATGTAAACGTCCATTGATTTTCTAATTTGTTCCTCGAACATCTAGTTTACTACGCGTTGATAAGTAGCACTGCATTTTTTAATCCGAACGGTATCACGTTATAGCAGTATATCCCTTATTTATGAATGAAAGAGGTTTTTCCCTAATCATCCGGGTTCATCTGTATTTCTTGTACCTGAAGTAGGCATCGAGAAAATTGAGGATCTAGTGGTCAGTCATGGCATCGATCATGCGATCGATGTTTGGCTAAGGTAAGGAGTCCTTAGGACATGCCTTATTCAAATCCTTATAGTTTACACAGATTCTTAATTTATTCTCCTTTTTAGAAATTACCACTATGTTTGCTAACCAATACGGGTACTTAACCTCTCGAATGGACCATATTTTAATGAGTTTAGATACATTGTCCTTGATGAAAGCATATTTGGCCTCGGACTAGGACCTCATCTTCTGCTTGATTGGATGAAATTGTGGGACCACGCTTAGCGTGTGAGTAGTAATCTACGGGGGTCCTTGTCATATCAAGGTGGGACCATGCTAGACAATCTATGTAAGCTATAAGAAACTGAATGAGCTTTTTTCTGAGATCGGGATTTAACCTTGTGCCCAGTTATATCTTTCGATCAGGTAGATGCTCAATCAATATGACCTATTCCAGCTCCTTGACAATCAATTTAGTGGAGTAGGAATCATCGGGGGTTATAAAAGATCTGGGAACCCCGTAGTCATCATCTTCATCAATCCCCTGCTTCTCTAGTTAGATCGAAGATGGTGTCGATAATTGCTATTTACCTCCTCACTTTGTGGCCGAACTTGGCCCCTTTGTCTTTGTTAGTGCGGATATCGAGCTCACCTTTTTGACTGCAAACATTGCCTTTGTTGTTGGCCGCTCTCCATAAATTATTTTAATCCTTATCGGTGTTGGGAATTTTAACACTTGGTATAACAGTTAGGTAACTACCCTAATGTTGTGGATCTATGGCCTCCCGCATAGGGCATTGTACCTCATATTTCCTTCGATCACATAAAACTTGGTTTCTTGGATAGTCCCGGTAGCGTTCACTGGTAATTTTATCTCTCCCTTAGTAGTTTCACATGCCATGTTGAATGCATTTATAACTCGGACTGCCCGCATAATTTGATCTTGTAGGCCGAGCTGTTCTACGACCCTTGATCGGATAATGTTGGCCGAGATTCCTGGATCAATTATATACATTCAACTTGAGATTTATTTATGAGTACCGAGAGATCAATATGGGGTCGCACGATCCCTTCTGCATTCTCGTCATTGAAAGACAAGGTTCCTTTCAGTATATAATCTTGAATACGTTTTTCCCTTGTGATGGATACCCTGATTCGCTTCAACATAGGCCTTTGAGGAACATCGACCCCACCGATAATCATGTTAATGAAGTGTTGAGGTTCTTCTTATTCGATATGTTTATTAGAATCCCTATTCCTAGAATGGTTCTTGGCTCGATTGCTCAAGAATTCTCGAAGGTGCCCGTTATTGAATCGCGGGGGTACTTCCTCTCTCAACTTTCGACAATCCTTTGTTCTGTGGCCGTGAGTGCCATGATACTTGCATACCTAAATAGGATCCCTTTATGTAGGATCTGATTGTAGAGGTCGAGGCTATCTGGTGTCCTTGATGCATTTGATAGCTGATACAATAGCGACATCATCGATGTTAAAGTTATATTTGATAACCTTGGTGCTTCCTTAGGCCCGATAGTTCTGTCGAAACCATTCTTGCTCATGATCCCCCAGTTGCTAACCTCGATCACTTCTCCTTTCACTTAGCATAGAATTTTACCTGGACCCACTACTTCTTTAATATCCATTGTAAGGTTGATATTGATCCATGTTTGAGCTAATTCACAATTGATATCTCTCTTGACTCTGTCTACGGTTCTAATGGGATAAACGGATCCCTAAGGGGACCTAAGTTGATCATCTTCGACTCTAACTTTTTATTGATATCGATTATGCATATTGTCCATGATGTTCTAACGTCAATACCACACAAGATAGGGGATGATTTATATGGTACCCAATTTTCGATCCAGAAGAACCTCGTTCTTCTAGGTGTTCTAACTATTACAGTTTGCATAATAATAAATACATAAAATAAATAACACGGAGATTTTTACGTGGAAAACACCTGGCTCAAAAGGTGAAAAACCCACGACCTACTACTCAGTAGGATTTTCCTAAACTTTAACTAAAATCACTGAGCAAAAACAACATTTACAAAAACTCTTTGTAAACCTAAGGATTAACTCTAATCCCAGTGTGGCACACAGCCTAAACTGTTGCGACACTTTCAAGTTAACTCTAACTTAAATACTCAAAGTACCTAATACAATTACTTCTAAATAAGCTGAAAAGTACAAATAGAAATTCCTACTACAATTGAACTAGAATAAGAATAAACACAATGGAATTGGTTCTTCTATCTCGTTCTAGTAGCTTCAGGAGTGCACACTTATATTTCACATATATTGCTTGCAAAACAGACTTGCTCTTTTTCTCTCAATTATGTTTTACTTCTGTGTATGTGCAATACTTATAAAAGAGAACAAATCCAGTTATTTATTGAGTTAGTAATTAGAGTTTGATTGAGACTCTATTACTTATCCTTAGATGATTTTGAGTCCTTGACCAATACAAACTCCAACCCTTATCCTAGATTAGGATTGCGTTCTCTCCTCATAAGGAGACTATTCTCCTTATCCCAACTACAATCTTTTCGATTTAGTTCAGAAGATATTGTTGCTTATTCTCTACAATATATCTTCCTCACGTGCATCTCATATGCAATGGATGATAAACACTATGTTTCACCAGATGGACCAGGTCCATCACTGAGTTCATTTGTCAATCTTCAAAACTTCAATCTGAACTTGGGCCAACAGTCCCAAGTAACAATCAAATATTCTATCAAATTTTTCTTCAACTGTTGTGAAGCCACCGAGCTTCGAACATTGAGTCCTTGAGTGAAAGTTTGAATAGCCCAATCATCAGCAACCGATGGCAAGTCTATCGATTCCATTTTAAACCAGGCCAAGAACTCTCTAAGCATCTCATTATCCTTTTGTCTTACTTTGTAAAGGTCCAACTTTCGGGTCTCGACATCAGAGGCGGAGCTAGGATTTGGAGTGTGTGGGTTCTAAAATTTAGAATAAGATTATGACCTAAAACTAATATACAATATCAAACTGACTAAATAATAAGTATTGATATTTAATATATATTTAAAAAGCAAGAAAGACAAACACAATATATGAATATAAATATATCATTTCAATTGCACTCGACGAGTTGTCATGTTTTGAAAACGATCAATGATCGCATCATTAGATACACTTTCAAATACTTCATCCTCTATAAAACAAACTAAACAATCATTCAAAAAGTCATCACCAATCCTACTTCGCAAATCATTTTTAATAAACTTCATTGAAGAAAAAGCCCTTTCAACCGTTGCAGTAGCCACAGGTAATATCAAACTCAACTTCACAAGCAAATAAACAAGTCCCCATGTCTTGTGAACATTTGTTTTAACCAATGCCTTCGACAGATTACCAAGTCCTTTCAAGTTAGAGAATGCATTGTCCATTTCTCGCACATAGTCAATATAGTTGTCAAGCTCATAACTAAGATCTTCAAGCTTAGAAGCAGTGAACTCATTTGGATAATATGTAGCAAGTTTCATAATTTTGTTTTTATCATAATTCACAAACGAATCATCGGGACTCAAACTAGCCATACCAAGAAGCAGAGAAGTATTCACTTCACTAAAACGACTGTTAAGCTCCGAAAGTTGCAAATCGATAGTAGCACAAAAAACTTCTACGTACAAATTATGTGAATATGTAACAGTTGAGCTTTTACGCTTCGACTTTCCCAGTGCATACTTCTCATCCATTTTTGGGATTACAATACCATTCTTATCACAAAACGAAGAGACATCTTCTATCAAAGAACTCCATTTAGATTCTCTCATTGTTTGCAATTGTCTCTTTGTGAAATCAACAAGTTTCATTGCACTAACAATATCTTGATCTTTTTTTTGTAGAGCTGTATTCAAATCATATGTAATTGCCAATAGTTTTAACATCAAATGTAATATACAAACGAACTCATAAGATCTTATATCTTCCACTAGACTTTTGGCTAAAGCTTTCTCCTGATAATTTGAACCCTCATTTGTAAGAACTTCAAGTATATGAACAATCGATGAGAATAAAGAAATAAAGTTACGCAATGTCTTAAAGTGAGATCCCCAACGAGTATCACCTGGTCTTTGAAGCCCAAGTTCTTGATTTAATCCACTTCCAGTATGAATTTCACCAAGCACTAATAACTCATCTAATTTTTCAGCTTGATCATCTCTAAGCATCTCCCTACGCTTATAAGAACCTCCAACAACATTCAAAACATTAGCAAGAATGTCAAAAAAATTATTTACATCTTGGTGTTTTTTTGCAACAGCTACAAGAGTCAATTGCAACTGATGAGCAAAGCAATGTATGCAATGTGCCGAAGGATTATCTTTTAGAATCAAAGTTTTAAGACCATTGATGTTTCCTTGCATGTTACTAGCTCCATCATACCCTTGTCCCCGTATCAGAGATGAACTCAATGAATGTTGTAAAAGCAAAGAGTATATTTCTTTTTGTAATGCATGTGCAGATGTATCTTTAACATGAACAAGGCCAAGGAATCGCTCAATAAGTTCACCATCTTTATTGACATAGCGCAGAACAAGAGCCATTTGTTCCTTATGAGAGACATCCTTAGATTCATCAACTAATATCCCAAAAAAATCTCCATTCAAGTCTTCAATAATTGCTTTCACCGTTTCTTTTGCACAAGAATTCACAATATCTTTCTGAATATCAGGAGAAGTCATGGTGTTATTTTTTGGAGCTTTTTCTAATACCACATTTTTCACATCTTCCTTCCTATCTGCATACCATTTTAAGAGATCTAAAAAATGGCCTCTTCTAGTAGAAGTTACACTCTCATCATGGCCCCGAAAAGGAATTCCTTCTTTCAAAAGATATCTTATCACATCAATTGAATCATTCAAACGAACTCGATGTTCACTTTTAATTTTCTCGGATTGCTTGTCCAAAGAAGTTAGAATAGATTGTTCTTGGTTCATTAAATCTAGCATCATATTGAAACATCGATTATGAACACTATCCACGTTACCCACATGTGATTTAAATCTTTCTAAAGCTTTATTCCAACCTCTAAAACCATCCGTTGTGAAAGCATCACCTACTTTTTTTCCATATCCTCCAACCTCATTTTTAAACAAGTAACAACATAAACAAAATGCTGCATCTTGTTTAATGCTATATTCTAACCATTGAGAGCATGACGTTTTAAACCATTCAGGATTAAAGTGACGCATTATTCCCCCAAAATCTCTTTTTGGAAAAATAAAACCACGAGGTTGACAAGCTCCATTTTGTATATAATTTCTCCTTATACGGTCACGTAAGTTAGGAGGATATTCTGAAATTGGTTTTCTTTTAACAGGATCGGGCTCATAATAACACACTTTATCCGATGCTTGGGAAGAATTGATATTGTTATTAATAACTGGACATGGAGAACTTGTCAAAGGAGAGCTAGAAGAAGCTGCAGAAGCTTGAGCTTTGTAAAAACTCGTGATCATATCGACTTTTGCTAGAAAAACCTAAAAATCACAAAACAGAAATTTACTTGAAGTTGTATGTTTCAAAATGCTATAATAAACTATTATTTATCTCCTCTTACATAGTTCAATTTGTAAATTGCAAGATATACCAATAATTAAAGAATGCATCCAGTAGAGTGATTAATTTATCTTTAGTTGGTTAGCTATTTCGGTTATCCTTTTATGTCGGGTCATCTACTAATTTGTCCAATAGCCAAATTTAGATGCCAACAAAGCCATAGCCAATTACTTTATTAAAAAATAACAACAATCAATTAGAAAATAAAGGTTGATAATCTGAAAATCTCTAAATTCACAATTTTGTTGAGGATATTATCTGCACTAAAAAACTTAAAACAAGAAAGTAAGACCACATACCTTGTCGGTTTGTCAGTCTTGGCCTTTGAAATTTTGGAAAGCACAAATTGCAAATAAAATTGAGGTAATATAGAACCCTGGATGAAAGATTAAAAATTAGATTTTGTATGAATTATTACACAAAATATAATAGGAGCAAAAAAAACAATTAAAAGAAGAAGAAAGAGGAAGAAAAAATATACAACCTGAAGGAAGAAGGAAGATGCAAAGAGGTGATAATCGGCAAATTGGGCAGAAAGGCAAACCCTATGCGTTTGTTTTACAGAGAATGTATTTGATTTCTATTTCTCTTTATTAAAAAAGAAAAGGACTTTACTTTTCTTTATTACAAAGGGAATGGTAAAAGCATAAAGAAAAAGTAGTTTGACTAGGAACTTTGTCGTGTTGTTTTTTCTTTTATTGCTTATTTATTTTTTCAAAGAAAGAAAAGAAAATCTAACAAAATGTAAAATTGTTTCAAAGGAGATTCGAACCCAGGTGTTTTCAAACCGAACCCAGAAGCCTTACCACTGAACCCAAGTCTCTTTTGGTACTGGGTTCGGCATATTAAATACATATAGAAACAATAAATATTTCAATACAAATATAATGTCCGGGAAAAAGTCACTGGGTTCGCCCGAACCCACACGATCTACTGTAGCTCCGCCCCTGCTCGACATAGCCCCGGCACGTGCTTTCATGAATTACTCTACAAGCATAGCAAATAAGTCAATAAAATTAGGAGGTAGGTTGTGATACCATATCATAGTTCTCTTTGATTGGGTTTCTCCGATTTTTTTCAATAAAACAAACTCGATGGCAACATCCTCCAAGTCATTCCCTTTGATGGCGCATGTGTCGGAGGTAACATGCTCGTTTGGGCTAATCATTCCATTGTACTTAGGAATCTCGGGCATGAAAATTTTTTTGGGGATCTGCGTCGGAGCCGCACTTGGAGGGAAAGATTTTTGCATGAATGTGACGACCCAAAGGGTCATCACTTGTTTTATTAATCATTTCGAGCTTTTGAGGTCTTGAAAACCTCATTTATAGTTGCCTCGATTTGCGTGCACAGTCCGGGCACAAAGCTGTTGAAATATGTGAAATATGTGAAAAAGTTGAAGAATTTTGATATTAATATTGATATGGTTGACTTTGGTCAACATTTTTGGTAAACGGACCGGATCCGTGATTTGACTGTCTCAGAAAATCCGTAGAAAAATATGGAACTTGGGCATATGCCCGGAATTGAAATCCGAGGTCTAGAACCCTGGTAAAAGAATTTTTCTGTTAAATTGTTTTCTGAAAATGTTTAAGGAAAATGAAGCTGATTTTTTATTAAAAAGTACTGGTATCGGGCTCGTATTTTGGTTCCGACGCCCGGTACAGGTCATATATATTGGTTAAGCGCTTCCTGTAAAGTTTGGTTGAAAACGGACGTCGTTTGACGTGTTTCGGCCTTAAATTGGATATTTTGGAAATTTTGAAATTTGAAAGAATTCTTGAGTTTTAAGGCTCAATTCATTGATTTTGATGTTATTTCGGCGATTTGATCGCTCGAGCAAGTTCGTATGATGTTATTGAGTTAGTGTACATATTTGGTTTGGAGCCTCGAGGGCTCGGGTGAGTTTCGGATAGGCATCGGGGTGGTTTTAGACTTGGAAAAACTGCAGAAAATCTGCAGCAGACATTCCTTCTTCGCGTTCGCGTCCACCTGGTCGCGTTCGCGAAGGGTTCTCTTTCCCCTTCTACGCGTTCGCGTCCTTAGGATCGCGTTCGCGTACAACAACATGACCCCAGCCTTTTTCCTCTACGCGTTCGCG